>MU720470.1:27243-58063 GCA_026770625.1 Nicotiana glauca | reverse complement strand
AAACTCTTTTTACGCTTATATATATATCCCTTTCGCCGGAGTATGTTAAAGCGCCGTAAAAAAGAGGTGTGACACTACCCTTTCCCTAGCACCTTCACAATGTACTTCCAGGACTTGGAGGTGGATAAGAAACCTTACGACATCAAGGTCAAGGTGACATCCCCATTCTCCTAGTATAGCTTGAAGGGGAATGACAACCCCAAGGACAAGAACTACAAAGCTCCTACTTTTGCCCCAACTGGCTAGTATGAAGAGCCATTTGTGGTAAAGGTCCCCACTAAGCCTACCTCCACTTCTGCTGAGATGCCTCCCGGACCTTCTAAATCTTCAGCCATTCCTCCTGGCCCTTCCACATCAGCAGGCCAGGAGATCCAATCTTCCCGGTCCCATCCTATCACTGCCCACCAACTGAGTCAGACGCTTCAGAGTATCAACAACTGGATGTATACTGCTTCATCCAAGTTGTCCACCTTGACCACTACTATTGCAGCTCAGTCGGTACCTCAGCCAGCACATGTCCCACAATCGATAGAGGATGCTTTAAAGGAAATTCTTGAGAACCAGAAGAAAATCCTCACTACTCAGGATGCATTGTCAAAGGCAGTTGATTCGCTTAGCAAGGATCTCAAGGAGATTCCTAAGAAGCATAAGAAGCTACGAAAGACACGGGCTTCCGAGAAGGCCGTGAAGGAGCTACAGCCAGATGTTGACAGGTTGAAGGCAGACCAGCTGCCTTTAGACCTATTATTTGAGGATCGAGTTCCAGCAGCTGAGCCACAGCCGGAGCAGTCACAGTGGCCTCCAAAGAGGAGGAAGATTCCTAGATCAGATGATGTCGTCAACCAGTTAGCGGACCCATCGGAGGCTTCGTCCAGTCAACCACAGGATGTACCAGTTCCAGAGCCTATCCAGGTTCAGGTCCCAGTGGCAGCGGAGCAGACCATAGGGATCCAGTATGAGGTTCCCGAGCACACAGAGGACCCAGGGACCACCCATGATCCTATGCAGGCAGAAACGGCTTAGGGAGTCTTCTATATCCTTTTTCTCTACCTTTTTGGTGCTCATTTGGACTAGTTGGCATTGGGGACAATGCCAGCTTTTATTTGAGGGGGTGTACCCTACATTCTTTGGATGATTGTATATATTGATACATTTTAAGCTTTCTTGATTTCATTTGGTTTGTATATAATTTTATATTTAGTTACTTTTATTGCACTTTTTATCTTTCCTTGGGTCTGTATATAAAGTTACATCATTGTATATTTTCATCCCCCGTTGTATATTCAAATCCCCTATTATATATATTCATTCTATTTTCGCAAAAAAAATTTGTTTTTAGATTCTTATTTATGTTCATAGCTTTTTCTTTTGTTTTGGACGTTTTTAATAAGCCTTTGGTTTTCTTAATGCCACGGTTCTTTCCAAAGGTGGAGTGTTGTGTGAACCAGGTGGCTCTTCCCAATGATGGATGGTGTGACAACCTTCTTAAGGGTTCGAGTCCGTTTTTCTTTTTGTTTTTAGTAGTTTGTAGTTAAGGGTACCTCAAGCAAAGCTTCACTTGGGCCTAGCACATTTGCCTTTGATCCCATGGTCAAAGACAAAATGTTGTGTTTAGGATGGTGAAAGTTGTGGCCTTGAGACTCTTGCATCGGCCGATAATCATCAAGTGGTTTTTTAGGACCATTGTGTGCTCAAATCGTATCTAAGGTCATTGTGGGTCCCCGACTCTATGTCTTTAGCAATCCCTTAGCTTGTGTGGTGAGAAATTGAATTGCGAGTCCAAGTCCCGAGCCATTAGTCTAGAACTTGCCCCGAATGTTTGTTGAGGCGAAATCCTAGGTGAAATTTGATTTGAGAAGTGATTATAGGCTCTCCTTGATCCAAATGATAGTTTGAACAATTCCATAGCCTACCAATAATATTATCCCTAGTTAACCCTTTTGAGCCTTAGACCTTTCTCTTTCAAGAACCATAATACAAGCCTATACCCGTTCTGTAAGATACCCTCTCTTGGCACCCGATCTTTTCTTGAGCACATGGCAAAAGTATAAGTTTGGGGGGAGAGACGAGTAGGCAACAAAGTGGTAAAAGTCACAAAAAATGAAGAAAAGGAAAGACAATGAAAAAGAAAGAAAAACAAAGAATGCTCAATGCGAAAAAAGAATAAAAAAGGATTCAAGAAAAGCAAAAGAAAGAAAGGTGGGGAAAGTTGAAAAAAGGGGAGAAAAGGTTTGAATTGCACAAGAAAAAGTGACAATGTGTCTCTCTAACCCCTTAGAAAGAAGTGATATGACTCAAAAAGTCAAGAGAATGTGTGTCAAATGAATCAAAAGAAGTGCTTAAGGGAATATGGAACCCACTTAAATCAAAATATTTCCTACCCTGAACCAAAAGCCTTCACAATGACTCCACAAAAAGCCCTATATGATCTTGAGTCGAATGAAGCTTACATTAGTGGATACTTACATAAGGGGAAAGCATATGGTACTTAGAGCCGGACTTGTGACCTTTCCTCGAGAGAGATGAGTGAATTTCCAATAACCTCATTTTGTGTGCCAATATTCTAAAAGGTGAGGTTTGCTTAGGGAGAGTTGGGGATGGTGAGTTTGGGTTCCACAATGACCAAAGTAACTGAGAGAGTTCTTTGATGTAATGAGTCAACCCTTGATGCTCCTGTGTCACACTTGATCCATGGTTTTTCAAAGGTTAAATGTTGTTAATGACTCATTTGTATTGAGGAAAATTGTTAGTCCCAATTGATGCTAGTTGAGGTAACTTTAGGATAGCTGAAAATTCTTGGATTTTCCCTTAAGGGGTGGGTCTTATTTTGTTTGCTTGAGGACAAGCAAAAGCTTAAGTTTGGGGGAGTTGATAACTAGGGATTTTGACGTGTTTCATGCTCCTTCTTGCCTACGCTTTGGTTATAAATTCTTACAAAATAGTCCCAAAAGGCTCATAAGTTGTGCTTGATTGCAGGTTTGATCAACAAAGTGACAGATGTCAAAGATCAGCTCAAAAGGAGTGAAACCTGCACAAGTACCAAAGACAAGATAACTCAGGACAAACAGGCCTAGTGCGGCCGCACTACACTTTGTGCGGTCCGCACTAGGGAGATTCAGAGACCTGTATTTTAAGGCATCAAGCAGTGCGGCCGCAGTAGATATTGTGCGGCCCGCACTGAAGACACTGCGGCTGCACTACCATTTTATGCAGTCTGCAGAAGCAAACTTTAGAGAGATGTCAAGTGCCAAGGTTCAAGCCTGTGCGATCCACGGTAGTGTTTGTGCGGACCGCGCTAGATTCCTCCGCGGCTGCAGTCCATTCTGTGTGGTCCGCGGAGCCTAGATTCAAAGAGTTAATTTTTAAGAGTTAAGAGCCTAGTGCTGCCACAAACCATTTTGTGCGGTCCGCACTGACCCCGTAGGGGCATTTTTGTCCAATTTTTTCAGCTTAGTATAAATAGAACCTTTTCCATTTTTAGGGTATCAACTATTTCCCAGACTTGAGTTGTGCCCGTGAGAAGCCATTTTGTAGCCATTTTGGGCACTTTAACTTAGTCTTAGTAATTGAATCATTATATTTACTTTAGGAATTTAATATTATGTCTTTCTCTAATCTATTTATCTGATTTTCTCTTCAAGCATGAGTAGCTAAACCCATTAGCTAGGGTTGTGGCACAACTCTAGTGTGGGTAATTGATGGGTGTTGTGATTTAGGGCTCGATTGGCTATGAGTGTTTGTTATTTAGGTCAATTTCATGGTTTAATTTATGAATTAGTGGTTGCAAACACTGGTTTGCACTAAGTTGACTTGGTTCTTCTTGAGAAAGAGAGCCTAAGTCTCCAAAATTGACCCAACAAGGAATTAGGATGGACTCAAGAGAATTGATAGTCCCAATTAAAGGTTAAACCTCGAGAGAGTAATTAACCGACTTGAACCCTAGTTGTTTAAGCAAATTTGCCTACCCAATTGGTCTTGAGAAACTCAATTGGGCAAAATCATTCTCTCGACCGAGAGGTGTAAGAGTGGGTAAAATCGTGCAACGGTTATAGCATATTTTCCCAAACATGTCAATCGTGCCTTAGAAGGAATTACCCGTCAATTATCCATCTAGGTAAAAGTCACTACCCCAGTGCCTTTTTATCCATTAGATACAACTTGTAGCAATTCTTGTTTAGCATAATCTAGTTGCATTTATAATTAGTAGTTGATAATAGTAGATTATTAAAGAAAGAAAAACCAAAAATGATTGGAAGTGATATTTGGAACAAATACATAACTCCACTCTAGATAGATACTCGACTCCCTTCCTAGCTCCCTGTGAAAATCGATCTCGACCCAAAAATTGGGTAAAAGCTATTGCAACCCTCTCTTTCTACGTTTTAATAGTGCGGAGTAGGTAGCGATCACCCATATCATCTTCAACATGCTTGGGAGTATCAGCCATGGGAGAATGAAAATTTTGGCCTTGCTAGTTTTTTCAATATTCTCCTTTATCTTGGCTAACTCAGCATCCAAGTTGAAACCCTCTTGGCTGGCCTCCAAAAGGGTATCATGGCGTGTGTTTAAAATCGCCCAATTCACTTCAATAGCAATCTTGTCCTCAAGAATCTCATAATCTCTCTCCCATTGATCAATCTCATTTTTGGGTTTTTCATTCTCAGCCAAGGCAGTATTATAAGAAGATTGCAGAGGAGCAAGTGAACTTTCTAAAGAACTAACCTTATCAGAAGAATCGCGGAGATCTTCTTCTTGGTTCTGGGTAAGTGTTTGCACAAGTTCACCGGCGTAAACCTCTTTCTCACTTAGCAAAGCCTTCAACTCTCTAATCTCTTCACTGACTTTGGAGAGTTGCTCAGGAAACAATGTCTCAAGGAGAGTTTTGTCCTTGTTAGCTTGATTTTAGGAAGCCTTCTCAACTGCTAACTCTGAAGTCAAAACCTTCAACTGCTGCTCTAAGGTGCACTTGCTTTCTTTTGACATTTCCATATCAAATTGAAGGCTTTCATATTGTTCTTTCCAGTTGTCCGCTTAAATCTGATAATTATGCATTAATTGCTCCGTATGAGAAACCCTTTTCATCATTTATGTGCCAATAAGATTGATTTAAAAAAGAAGAAAAGGGTAAGAACCTTAATAAAAGAAAGATGGAGTAAAGTGCGAAAAGTAACAAATACCTTTAATGATGATTGCACTATGTCATTCACCCAAGTTAAAGAGTTGTGACTCTCAAGCTTGGATTTCACAACTGGACCGATCAGAGGTTTGAACCATACGTCAGCCCAACCTGACTTTTCCAAAAGGTTACCATCGGCAAGGACCTCAATGGTAATCTGCTTCATCGTTCCACTTCCATTTGAGGAACCAGCCTCAGTACGAGGAACAGTAGTAGGGGGAGATGTGGACGAAGTCATAACAGCTTGGGGCGGAGCAACAACGGTAGCAGTCACAACTGGCAAAAAACGCGTCACAGGAACATGCATGGTAAAAGAAGTAAGGGGTGCTTCATCATAAACTAAATCCAAATTATCATTATCAAATCCACGAGAAAAAAGCTGATCATCAGAGTCACGAGTTGTTGCAGGAGTATCATCATTAGAGCTCACCAAGGTGGCTTCAACAGGCTCGGTTATGGGAACAGAATGGGGAGGAGTTGTTTCATCATTTGAAAAGACGTGCCTTCTGGCTTGCGGTTCTTTTATCAAGGAACCTCCATCATGTTCCTCCTCTTCTTCAGAATCTTGGACCGTTGCAGCCTTCCTATTCGATGAAGAACCCAAGATTATCTCTTGAGCTCTTTTCAAAGAAACTCTGGAAGCTACGACAGCATCATCACTTACACCTCGAATGGAAAATCCTGATAAAAAGAAGGATCAAAACAAATTCTAAAGGAAAAGTGAATGAAAGCATGAAGAAGAGATTACCATGAGTTTTCACCTTCCAACCAAACCTATGCGAAAGGTTCTTCCAAGATCTACCTTCCGTTGGAGCAACATTCAATAACTTTCCTACCCAACCACGGAAATTGAGAATCTCATCAACACTTCTCATGGTTGCTAGAAAAGAGAAAAGTTAAACAGTAGCGGGAAAAATAAAGAGAAAAGATAGAAAACGTTGTAAAAGGAAAACTTACGTGCAAAATTTCACTTCTCAGAAAATGGAACATTTTCTTCGCCCACTAAACCAATAGTAGGGGTAGCAACAAATCTGGAATACCAACCACGGTCTTTATCATCCTCTGGGCAAACTAATACTCTTTTACTTCTCGCTACCAAAGCAAACATTCCATGACGGAAACGTTTAAGGGAGTAGAGATGAATCAAATGGAAGAAAGTAAAAAAGAAAATTAGCCAAATTTGTTAAATGCATTAATCATGTAACGGCCCTCCACACAATGGGTCCAATATGTCCTAAACAAACATTGAAAAAATGATAGAATTCGATGATAACAGGATCAATGAGGGGTTTAAAATTTAGCGTAAAAGGGTATGTATATACAAAAGAAAACCCGATCAAGTAAGATGTAATCCTTTGGTTCGTGTTGGTAATTATAATGGGAAAATCAGGTCTCCAGTGGCAATCCCTACGAACAACAGATATCAAACGTGCGATGATTTGAGATGGGTAAATATCAGCACAATCTAAAGAAGACATAGAAGAAACTTGGTTTCTAATTGATTCTCTATCAATGTAAAAAGATAGTTTAGCAGGGACAATTTCCTCTACCAAAGGCTCACGAATGGGTTCATTAGAGTCTTTACTTCTAGATGAAGGTCTATAAGAAAGAGAACCCCTAGTTCTAGAAGGAGGAGTAGAACTCACTGGAGGAAAAGAAGTACCCCATATAGATGAAGACCCTAAACTACGAAGTCTTCCTCCTCTTCTGCTTCTAATAGGAGCAAGAGAAAGATTATGAACAATGAGGACTCTTCAAGGGTTAGGGTTTGAAGAAGACATAGCAATACGGGGAAGAAGAAAACAAGACTGAATTATTCTAAACTTTTTATGAGAATGACAAAAACGAAAGCTATATTTATACTTAGAAGTAACCGTCAAAGAAAAGGTGTAATGATGGAAACAAATTGACGCTTCGTAATTGATGAAGCTGCAAAAAAGCTCTAAAAGACGCTGCAAAGTTGCAGAACCAATCAGAAGATGCCACGCGTCATGAGCATTAAATGGAAGTGACACATAAAGCATCAGTTCTAGAGAAGGTATAATGGCGGCAAAAGTTTCCGCTTTAATGAGATCAACTTCCCAAATATTCTATTGATAAATAAATGGCAAGTGGGGGCACTATCTGTATTGAGAAAAATCAAGTTCGTGTATCGAATTAATTATGAGGTGACATGTCATGACACGTGGACTGATAAAATAATGACAGTTGGCAAAGAATAGTTGAAGAGGCACGAGCTTCAGCAGGAAGGGGCAAAGATCTAAGAAAATCGGAAGGAATAGGTGCTCAGACCTCTTGATATTCTGAAGACGCATCGGAGGAATGAACCTAAATAGCAAAAGGGATATAGATACGTATTATTTGTAATTAATAGGCATTAATTGCGGAAAAAGTTATAGAATCTGTATCGAAACAGTTACGATTGCCAAGTATAATGTTACATTAAATGCCATTAATTGTCCATAATGACTCCATTATGAAAGGAGAGAAATGTATAATTACTTAGAAATAGCTATAAAAGGTGAGGAAAGAACACTTTGTAAGGACATGAAATACTATTGGAATATACTGATTTACTTTACTTTCTATTCAGCTATTATTTACATCAATTATTCCTATTTCTACTTGATTATCAGTAACCCGAGTTCTTCTAAAATAAGCTTTGACCGAAATCTGAATTTTTGGTTAAACAACAACGCCTGAGATGCAATTTATCAAGCTTTTATTTGCCAAGTCCCCACTGTTGCTGAGAATGCTAATTGGTACATGGTTTCTAGATTACAAACCTCTTGACACAAGATTAGATACACTAGCTGAGCTATCAAAATTTTGGCGTGCATCACCTAAAGCAGAAGCAGTTTACGTAGATTGTAGTCTTCAAATGAGATCATGATATTTGGCTGATATGTTTTTTAAGTTAAAACTGAATAGAGAGAAACAAACGCCAATGTTGCAGTATAACATTGTGTTTTGTTGTGAAAATAAGATAAAGAGACGAGTGTATATTTGTTTGGGAACATGAGCATTTCTAGATGGATGTTTTGATTAGTTTGTTCAGTAATTACATTGTTGGTACATGTTTAAGGATTCTTACATTTACTGCCTGCTCATGAATGATTTATGGAATATGACATACACTTGAATTGATACTGTGGTGGTTTATTTCAATATTATATTGTGGTTCGATAGGAAGGTGTCGAGGTCGAGAGTTAGGGTTTTGGCTGACAGGTAGTCGAGTGTCTCTTCTGATCGTACTAATAGTATTAGTACTAGTCTTGTATTCTCCTATTCCTAGTTCCTTGTTACACGATGTGTCATTATTACTGATAGTTTCCACTTCTCTTCTAGCTTCGTGTTCCTAGATCTTTATTATTACACGTTGTGCCATTTGCTTCTGTTGTCTTATTTCCTTGCCATTGTAATTGTTTGTTCATTGTGTCCTTTTCATTGTTCTTGTGCTGAGAGTCTATCGGAAACAATATTTCTTGGTTCATAAGATAGGGGTAAGATCTGAGTACACATTACTCTCACGGATCTTACGTGTGAGATTTCATTGAATTTTTTGTTATTGTTGTCATTGTTGTGGCTCTTAGTGTGTCAATTCTCTACCTGTAATTCCTTGTATATGGCAAGCTTGAGGCACTTCTTTTCGGCTATGTTTATAGTTAGAGCCACGGAGATATCGTATTACAACTATGCCTTAGTCCCAAACAAGTTAATGTCGGCTATTGGATATTTTGTATTGGTACGATCTTTATAGTTTGTCCACTAGCTAGCTCACGTGGTATAATAATGTACTAAATGGCAGTCCGGTGCACAAAGCTCTCGCTATGCGCGTGGTTCGGGAAAGAGTTGGACCACAAGGATCTACTGTATGCAGTCTTACCTTGCATTATGCAAGAGGTTATTTCCACGGCTTGACCCGTAACCTTCTGATCACATGGCATCAACTTTACCAGCTACGTCAAAGCTTTACTTCTCGTATAATAATGTACTACTATTGTTTATTTAGTCTCCTATTTTATGGAGCTTAATCTATTTCCAAGCCAAAGTAACGTTGTTCATATTCTTTGATTTCTTAATATTGGTTTTGTTATAAATATCATTTTGTATACTGGATTAGGACTTGTCAAAGTAATCAAGAATTTTGTTCTTTTTCCTTTTTGGGGTCAAAAGGTGGTTTGCCTCGATTGATACATACAATTTCCCTGCTTGTGAAGTAACTCACGGTATGGGAAATTATACTCCCGAACCTTTTCGGAGTACAAGGGTCGGACTAACTTATTTTCAGTGTGAATTTGGATATAAATTTTTAAATTTTTTGAGTTAAATACATATTTAGAAAATACGTAGAATGCACATAAATCACTATAGTGAACAATTGGTTTACTCAATTGATACATACACTCACCCTGCTTGTGAAGTAACTCACTATATTTGGGAAAACTATACCCCGAATCTTTTCTGAGTACGGGGTATAAATTGACTTATTTTTTGTATGAATTCAGTTATAGATTCTTTAATTTTTTTGAATTAAATACATCCTTAGAAATTACGTAAACGCATTATAAATCTAAGTTGCTCGGATACGAGTGCGGATCTAGAGGTCGGATCCTTCGAAATGTAAATTGTAAGATTCGGGGATATGAATCCTAGTATGGATACGAGTGCAGGGATCCGGCTAAAAATAATTCACAAAAATAAAAAGATAAAATATATCTAAATTATGAGAAATTTTGTGAAATGCTTACATATAGCTTGTAAAGTGTGGATTTCTTTTTTATTCTCAAGTTGTAGATAAGTAAAGGTTGATTATCTAGATAAAGTATATATTTTCTTCCAATTTTCCCTAGTTTTGGTTCAAATTTCGGGAATCAAATTGTATCTCGTCTCAAATTTTTTCGTATGCGTGGTCAAAGTACCCAAAATTATTTGACCAAATTCAGTACAGATCTCGTACCCACACCTACACTAGTATTGTAGCAACACGGATACGGTAGCTAAACTGTCGTGTCGGAGCAACTTACCTATAAATCACAATAGTGAACAATTTAAAATATTTAAAACTATTTGCAAAATCAAATAAAATCTTATTTGATTCCTCAAATAATAATCGGTTTTATTCTTTTTAAAACGGAAAGTGTAGTCATCAACGTAATCATAATGAAAGCTATATTTGTCGAGGATATTCTACATTTGTTTCATTAGTCATCAACGTAATCATAAACAACAACAACAACTTAGTATAATCTCACTTAGTGGGGTCTGGGGAGGGTAGTGTGTACGCAGACCTTACCCCTACCCTGGGGTAGAGAGGCTGTTTCCAAATAGACCCCCGGCATCCTTCCCTCCAAGAACTTCCCACCTTGCTCTTGGGGAGACTCGAACTCAAGAAAGGATAAATTTAAATACTAGAAGAGAAGTCAAGAAAGGATAGTGATAAGTACAATGATCAATTCTTAAGCACGTTTAATAAAAATCTCCTTCAAAATCATATACAGTCAGACATCTCTATAACAACATTCTTATATAACAATATTTCATTATAAAAGTTAAGTTTTTCCGGAACCAAATTTCATGTTCCATTATAATATATGTTTTTTATAACAGCAATTCACTATAACATCCAAATATATCTGGACAAAACAAGATTGTTATAGAGAGATTTAACTGTAATAATCATAAGTCTCGCAGCAGTTATGACTTTCCTCAGTAGCTATTTAACAACTTAAGAGAAGAATAGGAAGAAAAAAACAGAGAAATTGTTTATACTTTATGATTTTATTCTTAATCTTTTTTATAATCGTGATGTCCGAATTAGCTAGCATGAATGTTGATTAAATATGCATATTCTTTAAAATAAATGGTTGATAATCTCAGGCCCCTTTGATAAGTTGCTGAAAATGCTTCTGAGCTGCTACATTACTAGCAATTGCTGTATCATCATTGATTTCCCTGTCAACTAATTGTGTCTCAATCTCATGATTTTCACTAATAAAACTCTCATGACAAAGATATTGGAAAAGGGTGTTCATAAAACACCCTAAAATTGGAATTCTTGAAAGAATATATGCAGTTTGTTGTAAATTCATGGCATTTCACACTATGAAAATTAGTAAAAGAGTTTGAACTTTGAAGAATGGCTAGTGAGTCTTGAATAAGTGAAGAAGTTGAATTCATTTATAGCTGGAATTAGTGGTGGGACAAAAAAGTTTGAATGCATAGTCCAGTAATTTGCTTTATTTACTTGACACCCAAGTCCTACTTTCTTGTCATTTTCCTGCCTCTTTTTTGTTCTTGCGGCGAAAGATAATGGTAGCCACCTCAAATTGACCGACTCTTGAATCCGTGAAAAAAAAAAAGGTGCAAGACTAAACAAAGCGGATACAAAATTTTAAATTTAGAGTTACTATAATAATTCCGAGTTAATATTTATAGTTATATAATAAATTTTTTAATACACATATAAAATTTATGTGAAAGTTACCGACCATACGTAAACATGGGCAAAGCAAGCCTGCTAGGTGTGGGTTCGGCCAAACCCAATCACTTATGCTTAGACAATGTTAGGTGAATGAGGAAGAATAGTGACTCGTCGAGCCAAACATACGCTCAAAGCACTACTATCATTTGTGTGTAGTCTTAGCTCGGCTATCAGCTTTTATTTGGGATTAGGATCATATTTGATCCGAAGTTAGGTTTTTAATCTTGTTTAACGTGGTATAATTCTAAGTTAACCCGAATTTGTAATTAATGGTTGTTTGAGAAATAGTAGATATAAATTGAGATATTATCCAATCACGCTTCAGTAATCACAGTTGGTCTTTTAGTAATAGCAAGCCACTATATTATTATAATACTGTAAATATATCATTAATATAATAAATGCATATACTATAAAATCAAGATCTAGGCTCTAGCATGTACAAAGGAGAATTCTAGTGAGCAGAATATTTTTCTTTTCAAGTACCAATCAACAAAAAGAGATTTTAATTTTTGCCAAAAGAAAAACACAATAGGACCAAGTGTGTATATATTGAGAAGAAAAAACCACCTTTTGAGTCAAAAGGGTAAAAAGAACAAAATTCTTGATTACTGTGCAAGTTCTAATCCAGTATGTAAAATGACCTTCATAACCATACAAATATTAAGAAAATCAGTGATTAAGAACATCGTTGTGGCATGAAAACAGAATAAGCTCCATAAAATAGGATATTAAATGAACAATATATATTACACCATATTGAGTAGTTTTTTTTTAAAGTTGCATATGTGCTAGCTAGTGAACAAACTATAAAATTCATAGCAACGCATAAAATCTCCATGGCCTCTACCTTACAGGTATAGATAATTAACACACTGCGATAAACCAAGAGTAAAGAGATACCAAGCTTTTTTATTTAACCCCTAAAATAAGTATTTTCTAGATGTTTCCAAAAAAATCCTCATTTCATACAATCTGTAACATGGCCTTCATCCTGAATGCTCGTCCAAACCCTCGGATTGTGTAAGATATCGTGTTTCTTCAAAATTCTTTTATTCAATAAAAGATAAGGGAAAGTAATGTTAACAAAGTAACTAAAATTTGTAAACCATGTTTTCTGCAAAGCCAACATCCTTGAGTAGTCCAGTTAGCTGTCAGAAAGCAAACATAAACATCATTAGAGGCAATGCAATACTAAGAATCAGGTAATTAAATTCTTTTGGTAGATGGAATAAGTACCTCGCCTTGCTCACGAGGTTTTGGCTTTTCGCCAGATAAATGTTTCATCATCCCAGGAGGACCACATACCTGGACACAAACAGAAAGTTTCGGATGATTCCACATAAATCTAATGTCATTGCAGAACAAATTCAGAATATCAGTGATTGTTCTAGCACCTCATGAAATCTTGACGAGTATGGCACAGATCACTTACCCTAATCCAGTCACTCTACACCGAGTAACAACTTTTTTATAGCAATCCGCACCCCCACCCCTCAATTATCATGAAGAGCAAAATACTCTACATGAAACCAACTAACAGCTGCATCCTTAAAGTTACCGCATACGGGAGAGCTGCCTTTGTAGCACCTCTGCGTGAAGGCCCCTCTAACGCGTAGTAAACATAAATTGAAGGGAAAAGGAAAAGTGAAAGAACAAGTTCTCTATAAGAAACTTCTTCCATATAAGTGAAATCCCCACTTTTCCATGCAAACCTATAACATCTCTAATGTGTACATTCCATTTTGCAAATCTTTAATAAATGGAAACCCCAGGTAAAGGGTTTCACCCCTTCTGCTTTAAGTAAAGTTGCACATTTTACTATATTGATTACATGTCCCATCTTTCACATACTTTCGCATAGGACTATTGGTTCATGAACTTACACCTTTTGATAGCACAACTATTGGTTTGCACCAGCTACCAGCCAGAGTGAAGCCAATAGAAAGGAAACATACTAGGACCCTATCTTCCTTCTTGCTAATTCTCAGGTATTGTGTTCCTAATTACTATATAGTCCTTGACCAGAAAGCAGAGACAAACGTCCAAGCATGAAAATCCACTTTCATGTCATACAAAAGATTGAATTGTTGGCCTTTGAGGCACTGACAATTAAACCTCTTTCAGAAAACTTACAAGGATAAGTGTATCATCACTGGGCGGAGGTAGTCCTTTCACAATCATGTCCTTTGATACGTAACCGATGCCGCCTCTCCAATCATTGTTTGGACTATCTACAGTGTAAAATACCTGGATATTGCCATATAGAGAACATGTTGGTTTAATGAGGAAAAGGAGAGGGCAGAAGAACAACATTTCATATTAACTCTGGCAGTACCTTGAGATTAGGGTGAGTTGCTGCAAGTACATCAAGCTTCTTCTTTAGCAGTATGTCATCAGGTGACACATTAGCATAAATCAACGAGACCTAAAAGAAAAAAAGGCCCATGAGTGTTCTTGTATATTTATTGATAAAAGACCAACTCAGAAAACAAGAGGGGCAAATGCTGCCAGTAAAGTACATCTTTACTACTTCACATACTAGATGGGTATTGAATTCGTCCGTTCAGTTGGTTTTGGATTGTTGAGTTCAATTTAGTAAGTTCACTCAATAGACAGGTAAACCGATTACTGAACCTATAAAGGATCAGTTTGGTTTCAGTTTGGGCCTCTTTGGTCTCTAATCGATTGCTTCATAATACAAACTTTTTTGGCCTTAGATTTGTAGAAATTAATTGTCGCACCCTCTCCAATCAAAATTATCTTACAATAATTTTTGGACAAACTGTTTTTAGAATAAGTAAATAGGAAACTTTTGTGAAGATTTCAGTGCTTTTACCTTAGAACCAGAAACTCAAAATATTTAAAATGGAAAACCCGATCGATTTACTTGGTAAGTGCAAAGTGATAAACACCCCTTGCATACTGACTTGTGGATGACGCACTAAAAGATTGGATCAATAAGCATACCTGAGTATGATCGTCAGGGTTTTTAAGAATGGCCTCTATCACCTGGAGCATTGGAGTGATGCCACTGCCCCCTGCAATCTGGCATTGGAAGAATGAGTTTGAATTCTATTATATTTCAGACACACATGAATGGAAGCATAATATAATTCAACCATAATCAGCATCTGATAGAAACATCTATTGAGAATTGTACAAACAGTGAGACTTATAAATTAAAGTGTGCCCAATGGATAGAGGAGATTTGATTCAAATCATCACTGGAACATGATAAACCTAGATAAGAGCCACATTTTCAATCAAAAAGAACCTTAATGTTCATATTCACAATACAAGCTTTATCTACCAGAGAGATCCTAGAGCATTTAACAGTTTAAAATTATCAAGTCCTTGATACACATCATTCACAGGTAAAGTTAAGTTTTGATATCAACAAGCTGCATATAACTAGACTTAGCAAATAGTTCTTCTTCTTCACAAGTTTCACATCTGACTCCTCCTGTAATCAGCATGAGTTCCATGCTTCAGTGACATCACGCATAAAGAATATCATGTAAAGGACGCCATGTATTCAAAGCTGAACAGAATATGAACATGCCCTCCACCAATTTCAACTTTCAGTGTGGATAGTACTTTCTCTGCTGCTGTTTTTATTTTTGTAAATAAGCATAATAAACTAATTCTGCTGAGTACTCTGCCTACCTTTAAAACTCATCCCAGAAAGTG
This sequence comes from Nicotiana glauca, assembly GCA_026770625.1. Lineage (NCBI taxonomy): Eukaryota > Viridiplantae > Streptophyta > Magnoliopsida > Solanales > Solanaceae > Nicotiana > Nicotiana glauca. The sequence continues at coordinate 42,710 of MU720470.1, read as the reverse complement.
AGTTATTTCTACATAACTTCCTAATCAAGACCACGAATTAGAGTTTCAACCTAGTCATATTGTACTCTTTCTAAAATTGTAGTGTCACAGAGAACACTTAGATGCAAGCTCTTACCATGCCTATATGTTTCTTCATGTTTGGACTATAACGCAATTTCTCAATGGGCCTGCAGATATAGAATGCAATTGTTGACTTGTAAACTACAAGAATAATAAGATTACGAAAGAAAGAATCTCTGCTAGAATTTACTAATAACTGACCCTTTCACTTCAAGTACATCGCCCGGTTTTAAGCTTGCAAAATGTTGGCTCATTTTCCCTTCAGGATAAACCTGCATTTTTTATAGTTCCAAGAAATAATGTAAAGAAAAGCAGGCTAAACAACATGTTCTGCAAGTTACGTCAACAGTAAGTTCGATAATATATAATGCAGGAATACTACAAGCATATACCTTAATTAACAAATCAAAGTATCCCTTGGAATCTGGATCAGATATAGGAGTATAACTGAAAACAAAAACATACTTAAGAAGATTACTTGCTGTTCAATTTAGAGCGTCCAATGAGGTATCTCATAATAAGCACCAGCCTAAACGCACAATATCAATTTTGAAGGGACAATAAACTTAGTGTGTTAACTGTACATTTCTATGAAAATAAAGCTTAGATACTGTAAACTGTGGCACCTACTCTGGGCAGAAGCTTTAAAAGGGAATTTGACTAGTTGGAAATTTGGCCATTTAGATACGGGAAAAGAGTGTTGGTATAAGTTACACTTGGATGTAAAAATTATGACAACCTTATTGTGACAAAAAGTGTAAGTGATTAGCTGAAGATTTTAGTCATTCAAAAGAAGAGATGAATTCGTTTCACATTGACATGAAAAGTAGGTCCATAAAAAGGGATAGATGGAATAGAAGAAAAGCACATAGATGTTTCTTTTTGGTTTTAATTAACTTGAAAGGCAAGGGTGTAATCTAGTAGGCAATGAAAATGGAATAGACCATGGAAGACAGAGGTTTAGATCCCAGCAGAGGCAAAAAAAAGCTAGGTGATTTTTTTTCATTCGTCTTACCCTTGATGGAAAAAGTTACCGGTACTTGTGTTGGTGAAAGGTAGCAGAGTATTAGTGAATAGTCGAGGTCCATGCAAAATACTCCAAGACATTACAAAAACAAAATTAAGCAGAAAGGCATATTATCTGAACCCAAATAAGATTTTTCAACATTTCATGTGTCATCCTTGACTAGGGAGTATTTGTACTCCTCTCAACCATGGATGTAACCTTCTCACTTGTTATCAGGAAAAAAGACATAATTTTCATAATTAATATTGTTATCAGCACAAAAATGTAAAAAGAGCATGACTAATTTTTCAGTTCATACAGCTGAAGAGCAACTAATAAGCATTCAAATGGATCAAATAGTAGAGGTATACATGAAAAAGGAAACGCTAAGAAAGAAAATTTATAATAATGAAACTTACGGTCGAATGACATATTTTGGTTTTCCTTCAGCATTTTCTCCCATCGGTGCCCTAAAAGAAGGAATCAATGTATTAGTATGTCAGAAGTAATGATCCAGAAACCATATTCTCCATAATTCTTGTAACACAAGTACAAAACTTCTGAACTAGTGAACTTTCTCATGAAACAAAGACAATATGCAAATGAGATTAAAATGTAATGGAACTTACCTTGTAAGAATGCAAGATGCAATATCAAGACCTAACTTTGAAGAAGGATCGAATGAAAACCTACAATATTGGAGGAAAGAAAGAACAGATCAATAGTATAACCAAACTCAGCCATTAACTACTCTTCATATATCTGAATACAAAACTTGAAGGGGATTTCAACAGTCATAAAACCAAATACACGAACCCAGCTCGGGAGGCTAGTCTATCTACCTTACAATGTAAAGTCTACCCAGTTATAACATGAAAGTCCAACATGATATATTTAGTAGCAAACATAGTGAGTGGAAACGATACACAGAAGTCCACAATTATCTACTTAGTACTAGCAGAAACAACCGATGGCAACAAAAGCAAAGGTTTTTTTTCCACCCCGCCAGCTAGCATTTTCTAAATAATCCCCCTCCCATAAATCCGAAGAAAGAGTAGTAAAGTAAAAAAGATTGAGAAGGAACAGATAGTTGAAGAAGCAAACTTATTAGTTGACTCTTTCCTTTAACCTACATGCCCAACCTTCCCAACCTTTTATTAGAATCGTCTAAAACAGTATGCAATAACAAGATTCAGGTGATGTTATGATGCAGGATAAAAAGGAAATAGTGCTTCCCAAAAGCTAAGGTCCATACATTCAACCACCTTCTTTAGATACAGATAGGCTAGAAAGCTTGGTTTTTCATATTTTAATTGGAGTAAGACCACCGTTGCAACAGTGGTATTATGAACTCAATTTGCCTACAGAGTTTTTTGACCAAACAAGCCAGATTTAGTTCAAGGGAGAGACATCATTTTCTTTTTGATAACAAAATAATTTTATTAATGTTTGGGCAAAGAAAACGCCTGTATACAAAAGTAAGAAACCTACAAAATGAAATAGTCTTCTACAAACAACACCCAATCTTCTATACAAAATGGAATATCACAGGGAGGTCATCAATGAATGAGTAACATCACTATTAAAGCATTAAAGCCACAATCTTATTAAGATAAAAATAACCTGAACAGATGACTATTGTGGCTAACTGGTGCTCGATCTTGCAGCTTAAATTCAATCCATTTATCAGGATTTAGAGCTGAAAACAAAGACAACAGTAAAATCCATTCAATTTCTTGATCTTTAACAACTATCAAAAGAAACAAATTTTCCACAAACTGATGTTACTGAAGCAGTTAAACTGAAAGGTCATCAAAAAACATGAACCTAAACAGAAGTGTAAAAGAGAGGGTACATATAGACAGATTAATGAAACAACAAAGTTCAGATCTAGCAAAAAAATTATCTTATCAGCAGAAAAACGTGCACATTTTTAGACAAAAATATAAACTACAAGTTATCTGAAGTCATTCCTTTAACATGTTACACCCAAAAAGTTCCTTATATTTTATCTCTGGTTCCCCTTCTTCCTTAAGTAATTTGAATGATAGAACTTATAATTCATTACATTGAAGTCTATGAATATGAATGCCCGCATTTTCAACTTCCCACTTAACTGCATCCATAGTGGACTTATATCACAGACACTAAAATGAAATCAGCACTAATGGTGAAAAGGAAATAGTGTTTTGATTGAGTTGGTGTTCCAACCAAATACGAATATCTTGACTAAAGCATAAGCTTACAGAAGGCGTAAATAGAGGAACTTACCAACTTTTTGACCAGAATCTTCATTGATTTGCTCTAAGTACACCTGTATATGGAAAAAAATCAGCTTTCTATTGAAGATACAGTAAAACAGCGAACCTTAAGATGACAAAATTTCTCGAATTAATCAATTAATGTAGGCACTCTGAAAGTCACAGAAATAAAAATCATGAAGAGAGAAAATTTGTTTTCTGTTAGCTAGTCAACATCAACCCCTGAAAAGAAAAGAAAAACGAATAATCTAGGTTGTAAAACAAGAAGAATCTAATAATTTAACTTTCATTTCAAACCAATTAAGGTGAAGGAAAGACAAGCAAAAAGTTCTCACCAGTTTTACTACAATGAGATATATATTTATTTCAGGGGCACGGATTGAGTAATTCAGAACTAGTAAACATAACATCATACCCAATTACCTCTTACCTGGTGAGGACTCAATAGCGATTATATTATTTTCAACAAAAATTCACCATTCATACTACCATTGTTTCCGCTATAGTCGTTACTCGAAAATATAGCAAGAAAAAAGGATAGGTTTTTCTGTTGGTCCGCAATAGACAAATATTAGATAAAGAAAATGAAAGTAATGTGCTGGCATTTGCCTGCACTATACACATGCAAATAAATTATAATACATATAGATGTACAAATGCATACATAAACATATACAGGTACAAAGCATATTACATAGACGTACTTCAGCAATTATAGGATGATAAGGAAGAAGAAAATTCTATCCTCACCAAGCATCTCTTTACGCAAATTTTACAAAACTTAGCATATTCTAAATGCATGGTCATATTCCTTAAATAATACGTAGCACCTTACAGGTTTAACATTCTAAGCTGTTAGGACAGTAAATGGTTAAATCCCGAAGCAGAGACCTGTCAGATTGTTCCTCTAGAGTCCAAGTAATGACATCTATGTGGCATGCAAGCAACTTCAAGTCGCTTTTTTTTTTCATTTGTTCCACCATTAGCAATTATATTTGGACGGAAAGATTTCAAAGCAAAGGAGAGGAGACAAACGATTATAGTAGCTTCCTGTTACTTCCATCCTAAACATTACAAATTATAATAGATTCTGATCAGTACTGTGCAATGACATTAGCGTTCCAATATAAACATTTACATATCTTATAAAATAATCCTTAACTAGTCACGGCTTTCCACTATGACAAAAGAAGATTATTCTCTTCTACTTGTACTTATCATAGGTAAATATCTTTTATTTCATTGATAACTAAAAATCTCGAAATTCGAAACTCACTACACTTCTCCACTTAAATACAAAACTTATATCTGTGGGTTCAAACTCGTGATACGCGCCTAACTTCAGAGGCAGAACCATGATTTAAATTCTATAGGTTCAAACTTTGAGGTTCTTAGTATTGAACACATTATATTGTTAAGATTATGGGTTCATATGTACTCTTGTTAGAATCCTAGTAAATTTCAATACGTAAATTTATGATCCGCATCGATAGGACTGGGTTCAGATGAACCCGACACTCCTATGCTACATAGGCGCCTGCCTAACCTACACATCACGCACTGCATTCTTACCAACATTAATCACATACACCTGAGGGGAAGTATAAAAATGATGAAGATAAAAGCAAGCTAAAATAGGACAAGATCTGACATAATAACAGAACATACATTGACATTGTAAAAAAATGTAAATGAAACCATATATTGAAACGGAGAGATGAGGAAAAGTACCAAATGAGGAGAAGAAGAGCAGTAATAGTAGGAAACACAACCAGCAACGGCAGCAATAGCTCCAAAAGGGAAGCTAGGGTTAGCAAAATTAGACTTGGAATAATGGCCTTCTCTACTGAATGCAGCGATGGGTGCAGCCGCCGCCGCCTTTGCTAGCTTCCTGAAGAACGCCGCCATTTTGAACTACACTGGAGGAGAAAAAAAAAAGGAAATGTGAATTTTGTGATCGATTTCATTGCTCTTTTAATGTGTGTGTGTGTGTGTGTTTTACATTTGCAAAAGCGACAGACGCGAAAGGAAAGAATCCTAAGCGGTCAAGTCCACCGTACTCACAGGCTAAAAAACGGCTTCTTAGTTAAAATACAGTTTTGTTATAAAATAAAAAAGGAAAATTTCCTTAACGAAAGCAAGAAAAAAAACACAATTATAGACAAACTAAGAGATTAAGGGCTAGTTTGATACAAGGGATAAGAATAATTAATTTCAAGATTAAATTTGAGGTGAGTTTATTCTGTGTTTGAATAGAATAAAATTATAGTATAACGGGATTAGTTATCCTAGAATTATAGTATTATTTTTATCCCTATAAAAGGTTGAGATAATAATTACATGAGAATCCCTTTGGGGATGGCCCACTTGGTTTGAAGGGCGTCATCCATGTAGATGACATGGGATCAATTCCCTCTCAATGCCTTCTAGGTTGAGCATGTGCGATTTATATCCTCTGTGTGGTTGGTAGGCTATTACATAGCATGAGTTTATCCATTTATATTTCCTGTGTGGTTTGTAGGTTATTACATAGTAGAGGTTTATCCAGTGCGCACAGAGTGCTCACGACAGAAGTTGTAGCCGCTGCGAAATTTCCTGGGGCTCCAAACTAATTTATAAGAGAATTAATCCTGAAACCACGTCTCCCAACCAAACGACCCCTAATCGATTGAAAGGATAAGCAGTGGGATAAGATATGGGGCAAGGTTTCAAGTTCTTGGCCATGAAAAGTGTTACAACTAATATTTATCTTAACACAAACCACAAGAGACAGTAGTAGATGTTTCTTACAGCAAATTATTTAGACATTACAACTTAGTGATAGAGTAAACATAAGAAGAAGATTCAACAGAGAGGGAAGGATAGAAATATAACAGAGAGGAAGAGAAATAAGGAAGATAGAGAGAGGGGAAGAAGTTACTGACAACCAACTACCCAAATACAGAAACTGATACGCACTAAATAACTATTTTCTCCAGTAACTGCTTTTCCTTCTTCCAAATAATTAGATCGGATTCCATTGGTAATCTACCAATTTTTGACTAGGCCTTTTTGTTCTTTTGCTTCGCCTCAAAGTGCTATTAAGCCCATCAGTTTTCTCTCTAGATTCTGGCCCAATATCAGATATGACATTACCCTCCTCCGTAAAAGGAACCTTGTACGCAAGGTTGGAAGGAGTCATAGTTTCAACATCCTGAAGTTGGAGAGGAGTAACTTGAGTATCAGGAATACCAATGCAATGTTTCAACATCGAGACATGAAAAATAGGATGTATGCGAGCTTCATCCGGTAATTCAAGCTTATATGCAACCTCCCCAATACGCTTAAGCACTTTAAAAGGACCGAAATAGTATCTGCCCAACTTGTGATGACGCTGCAATTTCAACGGATGTTGTTGATAAGGTTTCAACTTCACATAAACCCAGTCGCCAATGGAGAACTCCAGCTGCCTCCTTTTCTTATCAGCATACTCCTTCATACGTTGCTGAGCTTTTGATAGATTATGTTTCAATAAATCTATAACTTCATCCCGTTGCAGCATATAACGTTCAACTAAATCATTCGAGTTGCTACCCAGGACATAGCGTGCCATTGTTGGAAGTTCCCTGCCATATAATTCTTGAAATGGAGTCATGTCTGCAGCTGTTTGGTAAGCAGTGTTGTACCAATATTCAGCCCAAGGAAGCATAGATGCTCATTCATGGGGGCTGTCAGCGACAAAGCAACGCAAGTATTGTTCCACACATTTATTTAAAGCCTCAGATTGACCATCTGTTTGAGGATGATAAGCAGAACTCATTGATAGAGTAGTTCCCTGCAAACGATGGATTTCCTTCCAGAAATTATTCATGAAGCGAGGGTCTCGATCAGTGACAATTATCTTAGGATGCCCATGGAGACGAATGATTTCTGAAACAAAAATGCTCGCCACGGAATGTGCGGTGAAAGATGAAGAAAGAGCAATAAAATGCCCGTACTTGGAAAGACGATCCACCACTGTCAGTATAGTGGCCTTACCTTTAGAACTGGGAAGGCAAGTGATAAAATCCATCGTTACTTCTTCAAAAACCAAAGCAGGAATTGGTAAAGGCTGGAGGAGTCCAGCTGGCTGCTTAAGAATATCCTTCATCTGCTGACAAGTTTGACAAGAAGCTACATAAGTGTGAACATCTTGGCGCATACCCTTCCAATAGAAATTTGATGCAACACGCTGAAAAGTGAAAGAAACCCCTGCATGACCACCTATTGGGGAAGAATGAAATTCCTTAAGAAGTATTAAGCTCATAGGAGAATATGAAGGAAGAACCAAACGACCCTTATATAATAAAAGTCCATCTCGAACACAAAAATCCTAAAACTTCGTTGTATCAGACTGAAAGTTGTTGTGCAACTCCACCAATTCTGGATGATCAATATTAGCATGTCGTAATTATTCTATCCAATCAAATTGATGACCAGAAATAGCCTGAAATGAAGCTGCAGGTGCTCTAGATAACGCATCAGCTGCCAAATTAGTGCGACCAGTTTTGTATAAAATTGTGAAGTCATAGCCCAACAGTTTACTCAACCACTTCTGTTGTTCAGGCGTTTGAATTACCTGATCAGTGAGATTCTTTAAGGTTTGTTGATCTGTATAAATGACAAAATGACGACCCAAAAGATACTGGCGCCAATTACTCACGGCTTGAGTGATGGCAAACATCTCCCTATGATAAGTAGATGCCCGTTGCATTCTAGGACTGAGTTTCTGACTAAAGTAAGCAATTGGATGACCTTGATGAGAAAGGACTGCTCCAATACCTAACCCTGAAGCATCAGTTTCTAGGTGAAATTCTTTAGAAAAATCTGGAAGAGATAGAATAGGGGTAGAGCCTAAAGTGTTCTTCAATGCGGTGAAGGCTTCATGAGAACGATCAGTCCAGAAAAACGCATCCTTACGAAGCAAATCAGTAGGTGGACCAACAATAGTAGCATATTGTCATATGAAGTGCCGGTAATATCTTGCCAGCCCCAAAAAACTTCGCACGTCCCTTAGATTACGAGGAATTGGCTATTGTTGAATTGCTACAATCTTAGAAGGATCCACAACCAATCCTTTACCAGAAATGACATGGCCCAAATAATTGATCTGCTGCTGGCCGAAAAGACATTTGGAATGCTTGGCAACAAATTGATGTTGGCGAAGCAACTGAAGAACGGCTGTAAGATGTTCCATGTGTAAACTCCAAGACGCACTATATACGAGAATATCATCAAAAAGGACGAGTACAAATTTGTGGAGATAAGGCCTGAACTGAATTCATTGTTGCTTGAAAGGTGGAGGGCGCATTTGAAAGCCCAAAAGACATGACAAGAAACTCGTAGTGTCTCTCGTGAGTCCGAAATGCCGTTTTTGAAATATCTTCAGGGCGGATGCGAATTTGGTGATAGCCAGAGAGAAGATCGAGCTTGGAAAAGAATTTAGCACCATGTAATTCATCAAATAACTCATCTATTGTTTGTATGGGAAACCTATCCCGAACAGTGATAACGTTCAATGCTCTATAATCAACACAGAAACGCCATGTTCCATCTTTCTTGCGGACTAAGAGCACCGGTGAGGAAAATGGACTGGTACTAGGGCGTATAATGCCCTCTTGTAACATGTCTGCAACCAATTGTTCCATCACTTGTTTTTGAAAATAAGGATATCTATATGGTTTAACATTGACATGACCATTATGAGGTTGTAAGTGTATGGCATGATCTTGGGATCGGGAGGGAGGAAGACCATGAGGTTTGCAAAAGATACCTCCATATTCGTGCAAAATGGATGCCAAATTTGTAGGAGGAGGTTCTGGTGAATGCTCTGTATCTGAAACCAATTCCAATCAAAAAAAGGAAGAAACACCATCAACAGAGGTTAAACGTCTTAGGGTCTGAAACTGCATCGGTTTAATATCAATAGGAGGTTCATCAACCCAACTATGGCGAGTCCCATTAATAGAGAACTCAAACTTACGCTGACTATAATCCGTGATTACCGGTCCAAGTGTAGCTAACCAAGACACCCCCAACACTATATCAGCAACATGGAAAGATAACACATAAAAATCAAGGGACAAAGTGCAGCCCTGAATGGTTAGTGGTACAGCCCTAACCACACCCTCACATTTGAGGCATTAACCATTACCTACCACCACAGCAAAATTAGGTGTACGATCAATTGGAAGGTTTAAAAACTTAGCCATTCGAGGTTGGATAAACTCATTTTTACTACCCCCATCAAGTAATACTTGCACCGGAGAACCATTAACATGCCCAGAAAATCGAAGTGTTGTTTTAGAATTCCCTCCAGCCATCGCATGATAGGAAATGGCAGAATCTGACTGGACCTCAAGGCATTGTAATTCCTCAGCCAAAACTTCATCAGATAAGAAGGAATCAGAAACCAAAGTAGGGCTAATCGTATCGTCTTCAAGAAGAAGCAATCGAGGAAGGTTTTTGCATTTATGAGTGGCAGAATATTTCTCATCACAATAATAGCAAAGACCTTTTTCACGTCTTTGTTGCATCTCTGTGGGGGTAAGGCGTTTCAATGGTAGTTTAGGGATAGACGAAGACGAAGAGGAAGGAAGTGGCGGTGGAATAGGTAAAGGGGTAGTAGAAGTCGATGGTGTAGATAAAAGTGGGGGTTGTTTGGAGGAAGAAAATTTCTGGTTGGAGTCCTTGGCCAAAAAGTACTTCTGCTCATACTTGTGGGCTAGAGAAATAGCCTTCTCTAGTGTAGTGGGCTCGTGTACTAAAACATCATTCTGAATGTCCATCCGCAACCCAGAAATAAAACATTGGATCAAAAATTGATCTGGTAAGGCTATGGTTTCACTAGAGATAGCTTCAAACCTGGTGAGATACTCAAAAATAGTGGTCGATTGACGGAGCTTGGCTAAATGACCCTCCGATTTTTGTAACATGCGTTTCTTGAACCGACAGAGAAGCTTTCCCACAAAATGATCCCAATCAATCAATTGTTTGTTTCTATAAAGCCAGCGATACCAATCCAAAGCATCTCCATCCAGATAAAAATAAGCAATGGTTAGTTTATGCGAATCATCAATGGAATAGAATTCGAAGTATCTCTCCGCTTGAAAAACCCAAGCCTCAGCATTTTCACCATGAAAACGTCCAATCTCTACTGATGTTGGTTTATGACGTAGAGTAGGACAAGAAACCCCTGAAGAGATATTTTGAAAAAAATTCTCATGAGCACGAAATCGGGGTGTCTCTGACATAACCGGACGGTGTTGTAGACCCAAATTCATCATTTGAGCCAACATGTCTTGCATAACGCGTTGGTTATTAGCCAATGCAACTCGAAAATCAGCGAGGTCATGAGAAAATTCAGACTGGACATTTCGAATCTCAGCCAATGGATCATCGGAGCTCTTTATTATCGATTCCGGCATTGCGAAAAAGTCAATGAAAGCACCAAATGTTACAACTAATATTTATCTTAACACAAACCACAAGAGACAATAGTAGATGTTTCTTACAGCAAATTACTTAGACATTACAACTTAGTGATAGAGTAAACATAAGAAGAAGATTCAACAGAGAGGGAAGGATAGAAATAGAACAGAGAGGACGAGAAACAAGGAAGATACAGAGAGGGGAAGAAGTTACTGACAACCAACTACCCAAATACAGAAACTGCTACGCACTAAATAACTATTTTCTCCAGTAATTGCTTTTCCTTCTTCCAAATAATTTGATCGGATTCCATTGGTAATCTACCAATTTTTGACTAGGCTTTTTTGTTCTTTTGCTTCGCCTCAAAGTGCTATTAAGCCCATCAATTTTCTCTCTAGATTCTGGCCCAATATCAGATATGACAAAAAGCTTACTCATCAATGACAATTAAGATGAAGTACCAGACCAAAATATTCACAGAGGTATCAAAGATTTTTGCGTGCATCATCTAAAGCAAGAAGTAGTCTACGTAAAATTTTATTGGAAGTTAAAATTGAATAAGAGAAACAAATATCGATGTAGTCGTAACACTAAGTTAAAATCGCTTTTGCAATTGATGAACCTCTACATTACAGGAATAGGCTTTGTTAGGAGAAACCGCTAAAGGGATTTTTGCTATCGAAGTAGAGAACCAAACCACCACCAATAACAACAAAATATCCATACCCAGTATAATCCCACAAGTGAGGTTTGAGAAGGGTAGTATGTATACAAACCTCACCCCTAACAGGGGAGGTAAAGGCAAAGTAGAGAACCAAACCAACACAGAAAATAAACAGCCAAAGTTTAGGTTCATATCCAAGTCACAGAAATACTACCCTCCACCAGACAAAAGACATCCATATAATATAAGCATTCTCCTGACTCAATTCCATTCCCTTTCCAGCTGACATACAGTTTCAGTTTTATGCGATGCCCGCTGAAATGTTGATAACTGTGCAAGTATCTCAGCTCCTTTTTCTTTGTTTGCCCAATATAGGTCTGGCTCAATCAGCATTCTCACCAGCATCAGAGATTTGGCCAATAGAAGCTTGATAAGCTGCATATCAAGCTTTGTGCCTGTTATTCCTTTAACTTTAACCGTCCTAACATGATTCAATGTCACATCTGAAAAGCTTGTAGAAATGTCATCAGCTTCATCATCCGATTCATCCATAGATACCTAAGAAAGATTAAGAAGAATGAAGATCTAATGAGTATGAAAATAAGGAAGCCGTTATTACATACAAAACAAAAGAAAAGGGCAGACGGATGCACTAAGCTCCCGCTATATGCAGGGTCCGGAGAAAGGTTAGACCACAAGGGTCTATTGTATGCAACCTTACCCTAAATTTCTGCAAGAGGCTATTTCCACGACTCAAACTAGTGACCTCTTGGTCACATCACAACTACTTTACCAGTTGCAAAAGAAAAAGGAAAATATAAACTTCATTAATAAACGTCACTTCGAGATCTTGTAAATATGCGGAGCTTCGCAGCAAGCAAAGAGCACAGGAAAGATCGTCTAGTCCATCCAGAGATACACAAAGACGTTTAAGATGGTTAAGAGAAACGGAAAGCCTTCTTGGTACTTCAGCAACCAAGAACTACAAGTAAAACAACAAATCAAGATGACTCAAATCCCAAAAGATGGTACATTCTATTAAAATGCATTACAAGGAAGTTCTAAAGCAACACTTACCTGGACACTCCCGTATTCCAAGCGGAGATGCTCAAGAGCATGATGTGACTGAAAAAAATTGTCAAGATTGCATTTTTCTGATTCCTCAAAAGATTCTCCATACAAAAGAGAGAGCTTAGCAAGAAGAGGAACATTGTTTAAGGAAATAAGTTTTATACAGCCTGAGAAGTCGAAGGATCTCAATTTGGGAGCTTTAATTTGAATGTGGTTTACAGTATCTGAGATTTTCAATACTAAATTCTCAAGAAACGGGCTACAAGAAATTAAACTTTCTACTGACTTAGAGGAAATTGAGACATAACACAGTTCCAGACTAATTAACATATCAAATCCTTTGAAGGCTGTTGGAGGACATATTAAATAATTTTGGAGTGTCAAATGCCTCAACTGCGAACACGTGAAAAATGATTGAGGCAATTTGTATCGGTTCCACTCCGAAAATTGAAGAACAAGATGTTCAATGCCGTTCCTAGAGAGGAAATATATCAAGCTGCCAATCTGAGGATACTTTTTCAGTTCAGACATGGAGAGGGTAAACTTAGTAACTGGTCCAAAATGAAGGGTCAAAATGTTTTACATAATGCTTGCAAACTTAACAGAAGGGGATGGAAAGTTATCTGTCGTCTTCCAAAGCTTATCATCAAGTGTTAACTGTGGAAGTCTGCACCAGTTATACCTCCATTTCTTTGATAAGATCTCGTTCTCACAGCATCTCGCAAAGGCAAACGCATCAGAATGGCATTGACAACATTCTCAGGTAAATCGGTAGTCCTAGGTGGCATCATAAACGCCAAGAGGAATTTGAAGAAAATAAACAAGAACACAAAGGTAAGTAATATTCAAATTATCTGCATATAGTACACAAATGACACTCATCCATCTCCTCCTGATATCTATAAATTGCATTCTTTAGAGCAACAACACCTTTCCAATAATAATTCAAGAATACAGTGGATTAAACAGATTTGTTATTGGAAAGGAAAATTCAAAACAACACATATGAGAATAACATTGTCTTTTGCCGCTAAGAAGCTTCAAAAATTTGACCAGCATCCGGTAATTTTCACTTTTAAAAGCAGCCCAGCAGTTGTTCACACTTTTGCTGGATTCAACAGCAAATCAGCTACTATTAGATTTCCAATAACCTAATACTTACCTTAGTATTTATTAAGTATCAAGTTGAATTGTATTAAATTACCAATGGAGGAAATATAACGTAACTCTCGGCTCACCTAAAAGCAATTTATAAAAAAAAATCAGCTTACCAAGACTTCAAGATTTTTGGTGAAGGAAGATCTACTTATGAGAGATTGGCTGTGGTGGGAACGGGGAGAGGTAGAGGTAGGCCTAAGAAGTATCAGGGTGATTAGGAAGGACATGACGCAACTTCAGCTTAGTAACGACATGACCCTAACTAGGAGGGTGTGGAGGTCGAGAATTAGGGTAGAAGGTTAGGGGGTAACTGGGTGTTTTCCTTTGTCATCCTAGCGGCAATAGTATGAGTCTTGTAGATTTTTTTTTTCTTCCAGAGTTATATTCCTGCCTGTTATTTGATTTACTTCATTTAATTTACTATATCACTGTTGTTTCTATATCGGTATTGTTATTGTTGTATTGTTATTGTTTATTGCTACTGCTCCTTTTCATTTTGTCCTTCGAGTCTTTGGAAAGACTGTATTGGCGGATCCACGTTCAATAGAGTGGGTGCTGAAGCACCCATTGTTTAAAAGTTCAAAACAGTATATTTTACATGAAATTCTGAAAATTTGCTATATAATGACAATAAGCACCCACGAGCAAAACTTGGGGTTGGGTGCTTTGGTTTAAGGTCACTCTAAGCTCTCTATATCGAACAATCAAAGCTTGACTGAAGCATTTTTATTTACTGTTAGAAGATCCTCTCTTTTTTTTCTATTTTTTCTCTTTTGCGCTTTTCCTTATTTCCTTTTATTCTTGTTATCTTTTCCCTTTTTAAAAAAAAATATATATTTCTTCTTGTGCACACAGCGCACCTGACTAATTTCATGAGATATGTATCTTCTGCAACAGTTAATGAAATAACTCTATCCATCAAAGGTTGGATAAATATCACGTATCATATATACTTATATTATGTGTATACCAAAATTAAAAGTAGTCAACCACTGGCTATGGGTAAGGGTATATTGGAAATAGTCTCTCTACCTCCCTAAGTTTAGGGTAAAGTCTACATACAAATTACCCTCCCAGACCCATTCCCATTTGTGGGATTTCACTGGGTATGTTATTGTTGTCGAGCACCCATTACATAAAAATCCTGAATCCGCCACTTGAAAAGAGCCTCTCTAGGAAAAAAATCTACGTACACACTACCCTCTACAGACCCCACTTGTGGGATTGCACTAGAAATATTATTGTTGAAGATAAACTTATGTTTCCTTATACGTTCCTTACACAAGGGTATAGCCTATCGATTAATGAAGTTGGACCTAAAACCATAGCAGAGTAGGTTCAAATCTAGACTGATGTAATTTCTTTCTATTTGCTTAAATATTAATGGAATGGATAGAGTTCACAAGCGCCCAAGAAATAGTCAAGGAGCAAAAGCTAGCCAAGGCATCACCATTTTAAGTGAGGAAAGAACTCTTTGTATCTCATGGTGTTTGGATCAACTTACATATATATTTCAGACTACTAGTCTAAAGCTTTAATTTTCATATTATACTTGTCTCTAATTATTTGCTTCTAGAATGAATATTGTTAGAAATTTTGGGAGAGCAAGACAACACAAAAGAACACTCAAAACTCACAAAGAAGAAAAATGGAGGAAAGGAGGATTTCTATTCAACTTGGCTTACATAAAATGGCTAGATTACATAGCTATTTATAGGAGAACTCTTTCATGCATATAGTCTAGTGTATATGTAAACACAATAACTAAGTCCACACCTCACTTCATTCAAGGTACATG
>MU720470.1:7703-23916 GCA_026770625.1 Nicotiana glauca | reverse complement strand
AAGACAACACAAAAGAACACTTAAAACTCACAAAGAAGAAAAATGGAGGAAAGGAGGATTTCTATTCAACTTGGCTTGCATCAAATGGCTAGATTACATAGCTATTTATAGGAGAACTCTTTCATGCATCTAGCCTAGTGTATATGTAAACACAATAACTAAGTCCACACCTCACTTCATTCAAGGTACATGGATGACACCAATGCATAAAGAAATTCACACTCTAATGCATGTACTTACTTAATGTCTAGTTCATGAACTAATGTAGACACATGTAGACAAATGTAAACTAATGTGAACTAATGGAAACAAGTTTATTATGTTTCACATTTCAACAAATATTTCTTTATACACATGTACATATCCAAGGAAAACAACAACTAATAGGGGGCCCGAATCCAAATATAGTAAGTCTCCAGTACGAGTATCGGACACCGGATAAAAAAAAATTATGAGACAGAAGATAAAAGACTTAATTTTTCTGACGATAAAAAGCACAAAATAAAATAACAAAATAATGGGAAGAAAATTTTTAACTTTTACCAAGCAAGAAGATTTAACTGTTGATGGAATCTGCCTTTTTCTCTGGGAAACCTACTTGTGTACTGCTTCAGCTCTTGCTTGAAAGGAATATGAACAAGTGGGGTTAACTTAATTTGAGAGCACGTGTCCAATGCGTGGCAAATTTTTGGAGCTAATCTGCTTTTTAGTTTTTACTATATCGTGCTTCAGCTCTTGGCCAGAATGTTTACTTTTCGCAAGTTTCGATAACTACTATGGGAGTGAAAAAACAAAGAATTTTCTAACAACTTGTTTGGATAGATGTAATCTCTTTTGATATATACTATATCGTATTATTATTTTAAATATAATATTTATTTTTAATTATTATTTAAATTTTATTATATTATATTCTTATATTCATCGATATATAAAGACGAAAAATATTATTGTATGAAACAATATATTTGATATGGTAGCGTGTTACTTTATTTTTTTTCTCGTCTTATCCTTTTTAATAATTATATATTTTATTATTTATCCTACTCTTTATATAATAATTTTATTTTAATTTTTTTTAATAATATCATAAGTTTATTTTTTATCTTATAGATCTGTAATATCATAAAATAATAATAAACGATATAATATATCTTAATATTATATTTGTCAAACACTATAATACAATATAATATAGTACAATACCAGAGTACATGTAACAATAATACAAACAAGGGTAACCAAACATTCCCTTTAACTTCACTCTAGTGCTGTTTTCCCCAATTCTTCTCTCTCCTTCTAAAACCCCTAGATTGAGAGAGAGAGAGAGAGAGAGACTGAAGACTTGAACAAATAAATCTTAAATGCTGAAGCCACTCATAAGGTTCTCTCTCTTCTTTTCTTTATTTACTATTTTAAATCATCACTTTCCCTTTTGGATGATATTATCCTCTCTTTTTTGTACTCATTTTAGAATGTTGTTTTCTCGGGTATGTGTATTCACAACATTCAATAGTAGTTGCAATTGTTGTATGCGAGCTGAAGTTATATAGTAAAGCTACTAATTTGATGTTCTGATCTAGCAAAAACTGCTTCTTATTCTTATTTATGAGTTAAAAACTGACCAAATTTTGTATATTTTAGTACTATTGTTTTCTCATTATTGTTAGTAATGATGGTTGATAAAAGCTGATTATGGGTTTCTATGCATTTGAAATTTTCCTTTGAACCTTCAAAATGTATTCTATGAAATGGAAGTTGTTCTTGCTGTAGAAAAAAAAAAGCCGGGGTCCGGGGAAGGGCCAGACCTTAAGGGAGTCTGGTCCGGTCTGAATTTAGGCACGGCCCACCCGTCTGCTGCTAGGTTCAGAAATGGCACCGGGGGAGGGCGCCGCTATGCCCCTTAATGAATCGAGACCTTCTTTTGATTCTGACAGCCGGCATAGATCAGAGGCGAGGGGCGCTAACCAAGCCACCTTACCCGGCAGGACAGGGCAGGCCGGACATAGGTTCGAATCTTGTCACCTTTCTCGTGGATCATCATGTGGTTACCGGATGTCTATTGTAAGCAGTCTTACCCTATATTTCTGCAATAGGTTGTTTTCACGGCTCGAACCATGACCTCCTGGTCTCATGATAGCAAGTTTACAAGTTACGCCAAGGTTCCTTGTTCTTGTTGTAGGAAAACAATTAATGGATATTTAAGGATGTTACATGGATTTGTTTATTGGTGCATGTGCACACCGTCATGGTACCATATAGGTATCTCAAGGCAAGTTGGAATATCAGTATAATATAGATAATAAGAGGAGATAATTGACTAATTTCAACTAGAATGCACCTTTATTTCTTATGTTCATTTGACCGTGTGTATAGCCATTCTATCCAAGTAGTTTGGGTATTCCTTACTTCGTATTATTGCTTATTTTCTGCAGGTTCTTGGCGATTATTGTTATATGATGCCTCCTAAGAGAAGAAAGTATTGTCGAGGTTTACCTCCTGACGTCCTTAGCGACCTTCCTGATAATGTAATCGATGTCATTCTGATGTGTTTGCCTTGTAAAGATGCTGTGAGGACTAGCATCTTATCGAAGAAATGGAGGTATCACTGGTGTAGACTTACAAAGTTGACGCTTGATTCATCTATGTGGGTAACAAAAAAAGATTTACTAAACCCTACAGTCAAATTTACAAAGATTATCTACCAGCTTTTGTCCCTTCATGAAGGACCCATTACTAAGTTTACCCTTAACATTGGTTTTCTAGAAAATTGTCCTGACATTGGTAACTTCATCTCTTTCCTCTCTAGGAAAGACATTCAACATCTTGTTCTTGACCTTTCGTGGAAAAAGCTATACAAATTGCCTTCTTCACTTTTCACTTGTTCGCAGCAGCTGAGGCATCTAACTCTTCGTAACTGTGTAATGCATCCTCCATCGGCCTTTCAAGGATTTGATATGTTAACCAGCTTGGAACTATGTAATGTCAAAATTTCTTCTGTATTGCTCGAAAGTTTAATATCTTGTTGTCCGGTGCTTAAGAGGTTGATTCTGAATATCCCTGAAATTTTAAGCATTATTGAAATTTCAGAGGCGATATAAGTTTTATCTGCTTAAAGAATGTCCCTCTTCTGGTAAAAGTATCTCTGGCAGGTGACGATATGAGGGCAGAGAATCGTTATTTTGCAAAGGTTTTCGAGTCTTGTTCTGCTCTCGAGCACCTCCGCTTGGACTTCTTTAATACCATGGTAGGTCATACTTCACGACTTCATTGTTATGCACTTTAGCAGATTGAACTTCTTTTGGGCTGACTCATCTTGAATTTTGGTTGTTTTTTTCCTAGTTCTATGATGATTACAATGAAGCGCCAACAAGGCTTCCCTTTGTTCTTAACAGCGTCAAACGATTTTACCTGCCTCATATTATGCTGATAGATTCATATGAGCTCTCATTTGCTCTTTTCTTGATAAGAAGCTTCCCATGTGTAGAATATCTCGAAATACAGGTTCTTTCTTTCTTATTTAGTGACTATTTTTCGTATTTCTTAGATCCTCAATAATCTGAGAGTTGACTTCTTGTTATCTTTTTTAGGTTTACAATGAAGAAGATAGTGGTACTGAGGAATCCCTTGAACTCAAACATTTGTCAAACGTGACATTTAATCACCTAATGGAAGTTAAGATAGAACTCTTTACAGGAAGAACTTCTGAGATGCAGCTTATCAAGCTTTTGTTAGCCAATTCCCCAGTGTTGGTGAGAATGCTAATCGATCGACAGTTTCTAGATGATGAACCTCTTGACACAAGATTACAAGTTTTCGCTGAGATATCAAAATTTTCACATGCATCACCTAAAGCAGAAGTAGTCTATGTAGATTAAATATATTAGGATCTTGAGCTTAGAAATTAACATTGAAAACAGAAACAAATGTTGATGTAGCAGTAGAACAGTGTTTTCCCTTGCTGTATCTGTTTCAGAACATGGCATTGCTGGATGGATGTTTCAATTAGTTTGTGGTGTGTCATTGCATGTTAAGGATTTTTCACTTTTACAACCTCCCGCAAAAATGTAGGGTAAGGTTGCGATCAATAGACCTTTGTGGTCCGGACCTTTCCTAACCCGGTGCATAGGAAGAGTTTAGTGCACCGGACTGCCTTTTTAGTGCCTGCTTATGAATGATTTATGGAATGTGACATACACATGAAGCGACACTGGTGGTTTATTTCAATATTATGTTGTGGGTCTCAGTCTGTCAATTCTCTACCTGAAATACCTTGTATATGGTGAGCTTGAAGCACTTCTTTTTGGCTATGCCTAAAATTTGAATGGATTTTTTTTTTTTTGGTTTCCCATTCAACAAGAGAGGTTGCTCTGATGGTAAGCAATCTCCACTTCCAACCAAGAGCTTGTGAGTTCAAGTCTCCCCAAGAGCAAGGTGGGAAGTTCTTGGAGGGAATAATGTCGGAGGTCTATTTGGAAACAGCTTCTCTATCCCAGGGTAGGGGTAAGGTCTGCGTATACACAATTCTTCCCAGACCCCACTAAATGGGATTATATTGGGTTATTTGTTTCCCATTCGGTGTCTGGTACCCGTATTGGATGTGTGTCCTGGAATAACATTGTCATTTCATGTTAAGGATTTTACATTTAGTGTCTGCTCTTGAATGAGTTATTCAAATGTGAGTTAATACACATGAATTTTTTTTTATTTAAAAAAAAAGAAGGAAAGATCGTCATATGAAAGAAAGCAAGATGCTTGACAATACTACTGTTATCAACATTCTAGACTGCCAACTTTACTGCCCTAATCATCGTCCTCTAAATCTTCCTATCAAGGATCATGTCCTTGGCCAGCTGAAGTTGCTGTCATGATTTGCCTAATCACCTCTCCCCACATCTTCTTTGGCTTACCTCTACCTCTCCGTAACCCCTCCAATGTCAACCTCTAGCACTTCCAATATATAATTAATGTATATTATAAAACCAAGTCTTCTGGCATGTTTAAAGGAGAATCCTAGTGGGCAATGACATTAGAATCAGTGAATAAGAACAACGTTACTTTGGCTTGAAAACAACAAAGCTCCATAAAATAGAAGATTAAATGAATAACATATATCATATTAGAATCAGTTGCCTGCTCCACAACATAATATTGAAGTAAACCACCACAGCATCAATTCATGTGTAAGCTACATTCCATAAATCATTCATTTGCAGGCAACTAAATGTAAACATTTTTAACATGTAATGACAATGTTATTACAGAACAAACCAACTAAAAATATCCACAAGCAAGCTCATGTTCCCAAATAGATATTCACTCGTCTCTCCATCTAAAAACGGCAAGGCTAAACACACTGTTATAATACTAGATCGACATTTGTTATAACTTTTTATAGACTAGGTTCATATCCAAGTCACAGAAATACATCCATATACTACTGCTGCATTCTCCTAACTCAATTCCATTTTCTTTCTACCTGACATACAATTTCAGCTTTACGCGATGCCCGCTGAAATGTTGATAACTCTGCAAGTATCTCAGCTCCTTTTTCTTTGTTTACCCAATTAGCATTCTCACCAGCATCGGAGATTTGGCCTACAGAAGCTTGATAAGCTGCATATCAAGCATTGTGCCTGTTATTCCTTCAATTTCAACAGTCCTGACGTGATTCAATGTCACATCTGAGAAGCTTGCAGAAACTTCAACTTCATCATCCGATAAAGAAACAGATGGTTGATATGCCATCATAAAGATATTTATATTTTTGTAAAGCAATAATTTTATCTTTTTGTAAAGCAATAATTTTGGGAGATATAACTACCCATTGAGGTGTATAAACTCTTAAAAAGAGGAGGGCATATTCCCTTTCCTTTAGGGTACTGAGTCCCCATTCATCTCAGGCTAACACCTTTTTTTTTTTATTATTTTCGAGAAATTATAAATTCTCCTAGTATTAGCCGGATAGAAATGCTGAATTTCAGTTGATCCAATAGACGAGAGTATTAACTCGTAATTCATCCTGTATTTATAAGCAGGAGTGACGTATGACACCGTATCAAAGAAATGCATGACTGCTATGCCCTAGTAAAAGATATTATCTTCGACGATGTTTCTTCATCTGCTTTTTTAGCCTAAATATCATTGCATAAATCCAAACCTTCTTGATAGCATGCACTAATAAGTTTTCCATAAGTGTAACTATTATAGTCGATACTTATTGATGTCCCTCTAAGGGTTTTTCTAACCCTTTCAGCAAATAGTGGAGGGAGTCCATCAATAAATTTGGACTTCCAGTGAGTGCTATTACATTCTGGTAATTCCATAACACCGGAAAGGAATACATCTTTATACCACCAAAAAGATGTTAAGGTTTTGCACCTAAGATTATGGAGCATAGTTCGTATGGTCTCACTATTATCATACAATCCTCCTGAGAAGTGTTCAAAAATATTAATAACTAATGAATAAACAGCATTTTGGACATTTTGCCCATTTTCTACCCTTACTGCTCCCATAATGGTTGCCTTCTGCTCAGCAGTAAGGTAATTATCCCACCAACCTTGTAATTGGCCTGTAAAGCCTGCTACAATCATTTCAGCAATTGCTTTATCCTTATTACCATTAACCTTACAAATTGTACTATACATAAGAATTCTATGTATCGTATTATAAATCTGACGATCAGTGAAGCCATCTATGTTCCATTCATAGATTTTTGTCCCACTAAAACTATGGGAAAGATTGATACCATCGTATTCTTCGAAAAGAACATCCGAAAGGAGCTTTTCAAGATCCGCGAGACTTTTTAATTTAAATTCTCTCACCTCTGGTGGAGGTTGGATGCTACCAGTAGCAACTTGCTCCTTACCTTTATCAGGAATATTATTCCTTTCATGGATAGAAGTGATCTGTTCACCAAGAATACTAACATATATGTTAGTATCATTATGCTGCTTGAGCATACTATTAACCTCTTGAGCAGTATCCATTAAAATCCATCTGAAAAATCCATTTCGGATGGGTTTGGGTAAAATAAATAAACAAAATAATGGAAGACGATTTTAAGCTTACAAAGCAAGAAGATTTTGATGATGATCGGATTTGCCCTTTTCTCTGGATAGGATTTTGTGTGCTACTTCAGCTCGGGATAGAATATGACTTTAAAGAGAAATGTGGTAGTAGTTACACCTGTTAAATGGGTCGACCCGACCCGTCCCATTTGACAGGTCTTTTCAGTTGGCCCACAATCCACTAATTAACTTTTTCTTCTTTATTTATCTTCTTTTAGTTCAAAATAAATGTTTAATTATATAATCAAAAAAAAAAATAATTTTTTTATAAAATAATTCCTATGTACATATTCTTAAAAAAATTTATTACTTCTCACATTAAATATTTAATTAGAGATTGTTTAATCATAGTATATACTACTCCCTTCGGTCCAAAATAAGTGATTTTTTGGATGTTTTCACACAAATTAAGAAATCCATCTTTTAGCATTAATTAGAAATAGAATTGACCATATTAACCTTTACTATCTCACATAAACACTCCTAACACATATTCCAACACTATTTACTCCAAAGATAATATAGGAAAAAAAATAATAAATTCATTCTTGAAATCTGAAAAAATCACTTATTTTGGACCACAAGAAAAAGGCCAAAAATCACTTATTTTGAACCGGAGGGAGTATATTTTTTATAAAATTTACTGCAAATGAACTCACAAGGACACTTGTCGAACGTACGAGCGGTCACCCAACAATATTTGTATGAGGCCATCCCTTACGCGCATGTGGGGTTCCTTTGCCGACACTAATTATAAATAAAAAAGAAAAACTGAGTTAGTGGATGGTGGGCCAACTGAAAGGATTAGATAAAATAAAAAAGGTGAAGTGAATTGTGGGTCCCACTCACAATCACGGGTTCATTTGCCGACACTAATTATAAATAAAAATGAAAATGTGAGTTAGTGGATTGTGGGCCAAACTGAAAGGATTAGATAAAATAAAAAAGGTAAAGTGAATTATGGGTCCCACTCACAATCACAAACTCCATCTGAAATTAAGAGCCTTCACGTTTTTCTTTTTAACCACTTGAAACAATACCTAAAACAAAAATATTCCCATCTCAAACACCATTTTCCTCTTGTGTACTGAGGTATTTTTCATTCTGATTTCTTCCACTTAAATTAATTATTGACCGTATTCATGGAGGCATTTGCATCTATATTCATTTTTTATGTCACAATTTAATTTGTGTTCGCTTTGTAAAATAATTTACAAACGTATCCGTTTTTTTCGCATAACTTCAGCACACAGGGCTGAAGTAGCAAAAGCAATCACGCAAAACTTCAGTATTTTAGTAGCCGGGCCTGAAGTTCAACTCTAGAGCTGAAGTTTTTGTGTTGTAACTGGGAAACTTCAACTCTAGAGCTAAAGTATTTATGTTGTAACTCGGAAACTTCAGCTTTAAAACTAAAGTTTTTTAATTCTTTTTTTTTACTAGTGCTTGTGTGTTCTACTTCTTTTCTTTCTTCTTCAGCTTCTGGTTTTTTATCTTTCGTTTTGTTATATTAAACTCCATCCAAAAAAAATGCAGGCTATCATTTCATAGTTTCCATTTCTTTATAATGTTATTATTCAGCATAAATTCTTATTTTGCGTAGAACAACAACTTCAAAGGTATTATATTATAAAATACAGATGTACATTTAAAGCAAACATAAATTGCCCAATGTGTGTTGAGCACCAAAAATAAATACGTACTACATAAAAGGTAAAAGTTAGAATGAGGAGGAGAAAAGGGAAGGAGGAGAAAAAAAAGGGCTGAACTTATTTAAAAAGTGGGTACAAATTAAAAGTTTTAAAAAATATGGGCATAGGTTAAATGGGGGCTACCAAATAGGGTGCCCCGTGCAATTTTTACGTATTCATCTCTACAATATTTACAACACTTTTATAGCTTAGAGTCCGCTTGGCCAAGCGGGCAAAAATTACTTATTTTTAAAAACGTTTTTTTGTTTAAAAGTGCTTTAGGAAACAATATTTTTGTAAATTAAGCAGCTTGTGTTTGGCCAATTCATTTGGGTAGTGCTTTTTGCAAGCTCATTATATTTGACCAATTTTTAAAAAAAATACTTTTAACTATCAAATTACGAAAAAGGACAATAAATGTTAAATTTGCAATTAGTATTATTTAGAAAAGAAAAATAAATTTAAAACATTTATTAGAAAAGATTTAATTAAACATAGAACGTAAAGTAAAAATTCTAATTAATATAAAATATAGTTATTCCAAAGCAATAATATTGAGTGTTAGGTATTATTTATTATTTATATGATAATTTAAGTGTGTCAAAATACATCATTCAAATATAAATTTAAAATCTACTCTTATGAATAGGAGAAAGGAAATAAAAATATAATGAAAGTAAAAAAGTGAATAAATATATAGCAGAATCTAAAGATCTTTTGTAATTTATGTTTATCCATGAATTTAAGGTAAATTCTTTCTCAATCTCTTATGAATTTAAGGTATATATATATATTTCAGCAACTAAGTTTAATGCAGCTTGACAGTAAATTTATAACGATCAACTAGAAGAATATAACAAAGTAAGATATAATTTTCGCACTAAAATAGTTAAAGTGATACTACAAGTTTATATTGATCTTATTTTAATTTAATAGTAAATAGTATGTGTTAGATATAATTTTTCTTGCCGTTATGATAGCAAATAGATCAATATGCAAAAGAATTTTTGCTCCAAAATAAGGAGCATTTTGTTGATAGGAAGACATAAATTTTATATTGACAAGAAAAATATTTTGTGAGCGCAATATTGTATTTCATATGCATATTGATAAGTTTTGTCCGCACAATTTTGTATTTCATATTAATATTGATGAATAACCTCTAAAGGTTCAGTTTTAAAGGATGTGGTATATTGGATGAGACTGTTCTTCCCTTAATCAGAGGTCTCGAGTTCAAGTCCTGAGTATAAATCCTTGGTATGGAGTGATGTCCCCCGAATGGAGCCCTACGTGGCGCGAATTCGGATATAGTCGAGCTCCAATACGAATATTGGACATCGGGTGGGAAACAAAAAAAACTAAAAATAAATTAGGAAAATATAAATTGTGATAACAAAAAAAAACAAGATATATACAAAATGTATAGTAGTAGTACACAAGTTGGTTTACTTTGTAAGCCACGTGTCCAATGCGTGGCAAATTTTTCACTTTTCCCTCACTTTTACTTCTGCTTCACTTCCAACTTAAAAATATTTTTTATTAGTTTCTTCTAAATTATTTTAAATATTTTTATATTTAAAGTAATTTAATTTTTAAATTATTATTTATCCACTCTATTATCATTTAAATTGAAATGAAAGGCAAAAAATAGTATGTAGTAGCAGTTAACAGGTGGGTTTAATTTTTAAGCCACGTGTCCAATGCATGGCAACTTTTTGGTGTTAATCAGTTTTTTACTACTTAGTGCTTCCTCCGTTATAGTTTATGTGAATTTATTTTCTTTTGATCCGTTCCAAAAGAATGATCCCTTTCTAAATTAGTAAATAATTTAGCTTAAACTTTCATTTCTACCCTTAATGAAAAGTTTACATAACCACACAAATACTCTGGACTCCTTTTTGACTTGTTTAGGATCACAAATTTTAAAAGTCTTCAATTTTTCTTAAACTTCGTGCCTAGTCTGATAACCCAAAAAGTCATCACTTGTGTTAGAAATAAATTTAGTATTCTGAGGCCTAAAAAACTCATTTTACGTCATCTCGATTTGCGTGCAATGTCCGGCGCGTAGCCGGAAAGCCATTATATGAAGAAAAAAACTGTGGGAAATGATGAATTTTGCATTTAAAATGAATTTAAGTTGACATCGATCAATATTTTGAGCAAACGGACTCGGATCCGTGTTCCGACGATCCCGAGAGGTCCGTAGGAAAATATGGGACTTGGGCGTATTCCCGAAATCGAATTCCAAGGTCCCAAGCCCGAGAAATGAATTTTTAAAGAAAGTTATTTTCTGAAAAATATATGAGTTTTTGAAAATGAAACGTGTTTGAAATTTAATTGTATCAGATCCATATCATGGTTCCAGGGCTCAGTACGGGTCTTATATGTGATTTAAGATGAGTATGTGAAATTTGGTAAAAACTGACTTGAAATGACGTGAATCGGGCCTTATTTGAAAAAATTAGAAAATTTGATGTTCTTAAATGATTTCATTATTTTGATGCTAAACTCATAGTTGTTGATGTTATTTTGGTGATTTGAAAGCACATGCAAGTCCGTATAATATTTTTAGGTTGGCGTGCATGTTTGATTTGGATAGGCCACAGAGTGTAATTTTCACTTAGGAAATTGCTTGTATGTTGCAGGCATGTAGGCTTCGCCTCGCAAATGCGAGTAATGTGTCGCAATGCGAGAGGTGGCGTGGGCTGCCTTCTTCACAAATGCGAAATAACTGTCGCAAATGCAACATCGCAAATGCGAAGGTAGAGCCGCAAATGCGAAGATCCTGTCACAAATGCGATTTTGCAATTGTGATACTTGAGTCGCAAATGCGATAACTGCAGATCTCTGAGGGGTTCACAATTGCGAACCCTGGTCGCAATTGCGACATCAGAGACCAGGAAATTCACACTTAGACGCATTTTCAACCATTTTTCATATCTCTTCAAAACCAAAACACTCTAGGACAATTTTTCAAAGGTAATTTCTTCTCCCAATCGATTGTAAGTTATTTCTAACTCATTTCCTTCAATCTTTAATATCTTTTCACATGATTTCAACTCAAAATCAAAGATTTTCATGGAGGAAATTGGGTGTTTTGGGTAGAACCTAAGTTTTTAAAATTTTGGAGATTTGGACCTCGATTTGAATTCTGATTTCAAAACAGATTATATATTTGAATTCGCGAGTGAATGGGTAGTCGGGTTTTGGTTCGATCCTCGGGTTTAGACCATGTGGGCCCGGGGTTGATTTTTGACTTTTTGGGAAAAACTTTAGTAAATTTATTTTCATGCATTAGAATTGATTCATTTAGCATTTATTGATATAATTAAGTAACTAATTACTAGATACAAGCGAATTGGCGGTGGAATTAAGAGGTAAAGCGATTGTTGAGGCTTGAACTGTGTTCGAAGCATCGAGGTAAGTGTTTGGTCTAACCTTAGCTTGAGGGATTAGGACTTGTGTCTTAATTGCTATGTGTTATTTGTTGAGTACGATATATAGGCAAGGTGACGAGTATCTATACGTTTGTGTCAAGCATGCCCGTGAGTCTTATGTTATGACTAATCGTCTCTGTTTGTATTGTTCATGTTAATGTGGTGGTTGCTATTGTTGAGCAAAGGTTGTAGAAAGAATATTGGTAATTGTATATTGAAGAGCGTTGGCTTAGTTGTAAAGTGATTTGTGGAAGTAAATGTGAAAGTGAGAATAGAATTATGGTATTGATCCCTTGCCTGGACGTTGTTGATTCTAATGTTGTTCCCTTCCCGAGATGTTGTTGTGTTGATACTGTTCCCTTGTCGGGATTTTATTATGATTCATTTATTCCTTGCCCTTATTGTTTGTGTTTGTTGTTTGGGTGAGGAAGAGTGTAAATCACGAAGGGTGATGTCGTACATTATTTTGGTAAGAGAGTGTAGCACGGTCGCTCAACTATCATATTTGGCTTATTTATCTGATTTATAACATGCTTTAACTTATGTGCAAATTTTAACCTTTAACCGCTTTTAATTATTTTTAAGGATTTGAACGTCGTTTAAAATATATTTTTGGATCACGTCACATGAAATACACCCGGATCCTCGACACATTTTATTCAATGTTTTTGGGATTTGGATTTGGGTCGCATGAAATGCACACCTGAATTTAGAAAGGTGAAATTATTAAAGACGCGCCTAAAGCGACTAGCGTATCATTATTTTGTGTAAGGCTGTGAAATTTTGCTAAACGGCCCATCTCGAAGTCTAAGTAACTTTACAAACACGTATAGACGGCCCCGCAACTTGTGTGTTTTGTTTGGCGAGGCTCGTCTCATTCATTATTTTTAAAAGAATTGCAACGTCATGGAAATGCATCCCGAACCACGTCACAATCAATGTACCCGTGATTTGTCGACGCATTTTGACTTCGTTGAGATTTAGATTTGGGTCGCATAAATGCGCACCCGAGTTTAAGAAGGTAAGGTTATTTAAAGTGCGCGCCTAAAAAGACTAACGCGTTGTTATTTTTTTGGAAAAAGGCCGTGAAATTCACTAAGCGGCCGATCCCGAAGTCTATCCAATTATTATATCCATTTATTGAGGGCCCCGCAACTTTCCGTGCCGATTATATTAATTTTATGGTGAGGATGAGAGTAAAAGCACGAAGAGTGATGTCGTGCAGTTTATATTGATTTATGGTGAGGATGAGAGTAAAAGCACGAAGGGTGATGTCGTGCACTTGTTTGATTTCCGATTCTTGTTGGTAATTGAATTGTAGTGTTCGAGATATTTGACTGTTGTCCTCCTGTTGCCATCTGATATTTCCCCGCAACATATTTCCTCCCTCCCATCCTAGACTGTATATTTCGTCTTCTATTTTCCGATATACATTATTAATCTGCACACGTTTATTTTTTAGTCTGGTCTATGGCTGTTGAACGGGACGGGACAGGACTGGCCAAAATTAACGGGACGGGACGACATTTAAGCGGGACGAGATGAAACGGGACGGGACAAACAAGACGAAATGGTTGTCCCATCCCGTCCCGCTAACAAACAGGATGGGGCGGTAGACGGGACGAAACGGGACGAGACGGGTTCGTGGGCCTTAAGTGTATTTTTTTTAATAAAAAAAATGTCTAGTTTTTTGAAAATTACTATGTTTTTAAAGTTTGAAACGACTAGATTTTTGACTTATTTAATAAACTTAAATGTTACTATGTTAAAATAAAAATTTAAAAACTAAGTAAAGAATTATAAAATATTAAAACAAAAGACTTGTAATAAAATATTCTAGTAAATATAAATTTATAATAGAGTTATAATTTATTTAAGACAATTCATAAAAATAATTCAACGCTTAGAGACTTTTATTTTATTAATAGAACTTTCAAATCTCAAATGCAAATATAATTCTTTTGAATAACACCTAATCTATGCAGCCACCTTCTAGGAAGGGATCTGTTTGAACTAGGCCTCTTAGTAGCCAATTACAAATTATCATACTAATATTTGTAAGCTCCTATATAGCTTCTTTGTAACTTATCAATAATATATCTCGGATATTCTACTGAAATTGGCAATGTTGATTGATGTTCCATGAGCTCCATGCCGTCATCGCTCCCAGTGGTTAGTATCTCATTGTATTCTTCTTCTTCCCTAGTGGTTAATTTTTCAAAACCAAGATTTCTTCTTTCAGAATTAATCCAATCTCTGAATAATACGGAAATCTCTAAATTGTCCTCCGCTAATGAATGTCTATGATCTCCAATTTGAAATCTTGTCGCGCTGAAAGCACTCTCCGGTGCTACTGATGATGCTTGAATAGCCAGGATATCTCGGGCCATAATTGAAAGTGTTGGAAAAGCCTTGCCACGCTCCCTCCACCATGACAAAAGTTGTTCCTTGCCTTCTTCGTCTTTAATATTTTTCAATCCTTGATTAAGATAAGAATCAAGTTCATCATCAATAAATGAATCAAAACATGTTATATCATCCATATCTTCCCATAAAACTTCGGCTCCAGAATTAGAAGTAAAAGGAGCAGTTTCAGTACCAATTGTATGTGACGACCCAAAGGGTCATCACCGATTTTATCTTTCTTTCCGCACTTCCGAGACCTTGAAAATCTCATTTTTACTTGCATCGATTTGCGTGCACAGTCCGAGCGTATAGCCGGAAAGCTTATATATGAGTTCTGTGTGAAAAATGGTGAATTTTGATATTAATATGCATAATATTGACTTCGGTCAATATTTTAGGTAAACGGACCCGGACCCATGATTCGACGGTCCCGTAGGGTCGGTAGAAAAATATGGGACTTGGGTGTGTGCCCAAAATCGAATTCCGAGGTCCCAAGCCCGAGAGATGAATTTTTCTGTGAAATTGTTTTTTGAAATTAATTAAGGAAATTGGAAATGAAAATTGATTAAAAGACTATGGTATCGGGCTCGTATTTTGGTTCTGACGGCGGGTACAAGTCTTATATATGAGTTAAGCACTATCTGTAAAGTTTGGTTGAAAACGGACGTCATTTGACGTGTTTCGGACTATAAGTTCCAAATTTGAAAGTTTATGAAGTTTAGAAGAAAATCATGTGTTTTGAGGCTTGATTCTACTTATACGATGTTATTTTGGCGATTTGATCGCACGAGTAAGTCCATAGGATATTTTTGAGGTTGTGTACATATTTGGTTTGGAGCCCCGAGGGCTCGGGTGAGTTTTGAATAGGCATCGGATTGCATTTTCCATTTTTTGAAAATATGGTATGCTGGCTTCTGTGATTTTCGCAAATGCGAAGGGAGGACTCGCAAATGCGAGCTCGCAAATGCGAGCATTGCTTCGCAATTGCGAAATCTAGGAAACTCGGGCACTATCGCAAATGTGTTGGTTTGGCTCGCAAATGCGTAGGGGGAAAGTTCGCAAATGCGATACCTCCGATCGCAAATGAAAAACCCCGGCTTTTTCCCTAAGTTCGCAAATGCGAACAGAAATGTCACAATTCCCAAGCCTGCAGGGTTCGCAATTGCGAACCCAGCTTCGCATTTCCCATATCCGCAGCCCAACAAATTTGATACTTAGCCGAATTGCGAACCCAACTTCGCATTTCCCATATCTACAGCCCAGCAAATTTGATACTTAGTCGAATTTTCACCTCATTTCTTCATTCTATTCAAAACACAAACTCCATAGGCGATTTTTCAAGCACAAACCTTCTTCCAAATCATTTGTAAGTCAACTTTTACTTAATTTCTTCAATCTCTAACATCATTAAACATGTTTTTATCTTAAAATCAAGGATTTTCGTGGGTGAAAATGAGGATTTTGGGTAGAACCTAGGTTTTCTTAAAATTGGGGATTTGGACCCCAATTTGAGGTCCGATTTCAAAACAAATCATAGATATGAACTCGTGGGGGAATGGGTAACCGGATTTTGGTTCGAACCTCGGGTTTTGACCACGTGGTCCCGGGG
>MU720468.1:192017-233317 GCA_026770625.1 Nicotiana glauca | reverse complement strand
ATGTGATTCCCAAGTAGAAAAGATCAGAAAGCTACCATGCTATTCATAACTGAGCAAAATCAGAAGGCAAATAGGCATGTGATAGAACAAATAAAACAATCAGGAAGGCAAAGACATGTGATAGAACAAAAACGAGAAAAAATTAGGAAAGCAAAGACATGCAAATAGGAGAACTAGGATTAGAACACCTAGCTTTTCGATTTGTTTCTTCTTTTCTTTCTTTCTTTCTTCTATTTTCTTTTCCTTCATTTGTCTTCACTTTTCTTGGTTATCCAGAACATTGGAAGTTCAGGAGTCATTTTTCTTGGATTTTTAATCTTTGAACAGACTCTTCGAATCTTTTGTAAGAAAGACTCTTAGGAATAGGTCTAGGGGTATATTAGGGTGGTTTTTGGGATTAGGAGTGTTCGCCAGAGTGGAATTTCCGGCGAGATATTTTTTAATATTCGAATAGTTCGGGCTTGATTTGAAGAAAACTATCTAGTGGGGGTGAAGAGGACGAGGAGATGGTTGTATGGTGTTAAGGAGGAACACTGGTTCAAAAGTGTGGTCGCCGGCTAGGGTTCCGGCGACTTGTTTTTAAATATTCGACGAGTTTGAGTCTGATTTGAAGGAAAATAGATAGATAGGGTGAAAGAAGAGTTCATGGTGGTTTAAGGGGGAGCATGTAATATTTCCCGCCGGTAGGTTTCCGGCGGGCATTTGAGAGCATTTTAGGGCGGCTAGGTTTTGACATTAGAGATAAAATGTGTATAATGAATATACGCGCCTCTTTTGTCATATTTAATGTGCATATGTATGCACCATCCATTGGATTAGATCAAACTAATGGCCAGGATTCACTTCACATCATACGACGCCCTGTGGTTAAATGAAGCTTTGAATTTCATCCGTTAGATGAACCAAATGAACGGCCCTGATTGTTTTAGATAAACGACGTCGTTTTATTTTTAGGCAACCGTCACTCTTGGACCGTTTGATCAAATTTCCAACGGTCCAGATTCAATTGCCCTGGACGGTGTCGTTTGGTTTATGGTCAAACAGACCGGGCTGGTTATATTTTGGGCCTGATCAGTGTATTATATCTCTTGGGCTAATTATTGTATTTAGCCCAAGTCTTGTATATTGTATTTGTATCTTGAATTTTGTATTTTCGTATTTTGTATTCTTTTCTTTTCTATATTTTTATTTAATTTATCTTTTATTTATTTTCCTTGTACCTTCCTTGTATTTTCTTTTAATTTTCTGATTTTTTTCTAAAATTAAAGAGTAATTAATTTCTATTTTTTGGTATTTTCTGATTAATACAAAAATGGTATTTTGTTTTGTTTTTCCTTTCAAAAAAAATTAGAAAAAGTCCTAGTATTTCTACTTATTTCATGAGTTATTATTAAACAAACCATTATCAACAAATCGCCACACAAATTCAAAAATCATTTTTGCCTATATTTTGGAACAATTTGCTTGGGGCAAAAATCACGTGCTCACAGGATACATGTACTTGGATTGCAAAATCATCAAGCATATTATACACCCATGAGATAAACATCACTCAAGAATACAACTCTTAGACCTGCCACATTTACTAACGTTTGCTATCCGCACACACTTGTGATATTTCGTGTGTCACAATGTCCCCAGCAATCACAATGTCGCAATCTTCTATCAACTAAGAAAGCTCTAATACCATTTGCCATTTTATTTCGTGCATAAGGCTACCATTCTGCCTTCCGAGACTAAACGATGTCTACATCTACATTTTTTCATTGCATAAGGCTACCATTCTGCCTTCTAAGACTAAACGATGTCTCCATCTGCATTTTTGCATTGCATAAGGCTACCATTCTGCCTTTCGAGGTTAAGCTCTACCCCTATCTGCATATGCATTGCGTAAGGATACCATTCTACCTTCCAATCTGCATAAGGCTACTATTCTATCTTCCAAGGTTAAGCTCTACCTCTATCTGCATCCGCATTGCATAAGGCTACCATTTTGCTTCAAATCTGCATAAGGCTACGATTCTGCCTTCTGAGAGTAGACATTGTCTCCACCTGCACGGCTGAAATATCGCCTCATACTGCATTGAACGGCTGAAAGATCGCTACATACTACACCTGCACGGCTGAAAAATTTCCTTATACTACATTGCACGGCTGAAAGATCACCTCATACCGCATCTGCATGTCTAAAAGATCACCACATACTACATCCACATGGCTGAAAGATTGCCTCATACCGTATCTATATGGCTGAAAGATCACCTCATACTGCATCCGCATGGCTGATAGATCGGCTCATAATGCATCTCACTTCTGAAAGATCGCCTCATACTGCATCCGCATGGATGAAAGATCGCCATATACACATCTCATGGGCTGAAAGATAGCATCATACTGCATCTGCATAGGCTGAAAGATCGCCTCATACTGCATCTGCATGGCTGAAAGATTGCCTCATACTATATCTGCATGGCTAAAAGATCGTAACATACTGCATCTTATGGGCTAAAATATCACCAAATTATCCAAAGGCATCATCGTTCGGAGGCATCATCTTCATAGCCCGAGAACACCATGTCATGGCCTGATGATCCCTTTTAATCTTTTGCATATCATTATTCAAAGGAATCATGGTTCAGAGGCATTATTCTTATAGCCCGAGAGCATCATTTCATGGCCTGGGAATACTTTATCATACGCTTCATGGCCCAGGACCTCATGGTCTAAGGAAATCATCCTAACCGTCCGAAGACAACATTCATGGTCCGACGGGAATTTGCATCATGTTTAAATTTACGCACAGTATACGCTTGTATTATTTCTAATTGCAGGTACACCAGTGAGCAACGACCATCCTGACAGGATCAAGCCCAGTCTAGTTCCTGCAACCATATCAAGCCTTAACCATTCTCACAAGCCACCCACTCGCCCCGTCCTGGATAGAGCGTCGGTTCTTGGAAAGCCTCCATCGGCATACTCCGCCGATGAATCCTGAACTACATATGGCCTAATTCCTATAAAACTAGGGATATGTATGTAGCTCAGAAGACAGGGCACGGCCTAAATTATTCGAACCTTTTCGTTCAGTCAAAATTGGCCATTATATATTTACCCGACAACTCTTTCATCCTTCCCGGGTAAAGAGGGGTAGCTGTTGATACCCAATTTTTCCTATATATTTTTAAATATGAAAAATACCTTAAAAATAGCATATGTATGCATATATAAGTATTTCCAAATATTTATTTTTTTCTTAATTTTTAAAGGTTTTAAAATCAATTCATTTCCGTATTTTATCCATAAAAAATGCAATAGTGATTTCCAAAATTATTATTTTTGGTAATTCATTTATTGGACTTTTATATTTATGCTGAAATATAGCTAAGATAATTTTTTGCAAATTTATTTAGTATTTTTAAAGCTAAATTGCATATAATTGCAATATTGGCCTATTTTAGGATTTAATTGTGTTTATATTCATGAAAATTAAGTCCAGTATTTTTAAATTAATAATTATATGCTATAAGTCATTTTAGTGGTTCTAATTGGTTCCAAAAATTAATTTACTTTTTTTATTATTTTAAAATAGGAAAAATGGCTATTTAAATGATAGCCCAATTTCATTTCAATAGTAGCCTAAATTGAACCCCAAATCAGACCCAATTTCCCCCAGCCCAAATTCGTTTAAACCCAACCCCTAACCCATTTAAATGACCCAACCTACACTCCCACCTAACCCCTTTAATCCTAGCCGTTGATCATTTAGATCAATGACTCCTATACGCCCTTTCCGTTTTAACCCCAAATGACCCCTTACCCTACTTCATTTCTCACCAACCGCCACCTCTGAATCCCTCTTCTCTCTCAACTCTCAACTCTCTCCGAAACCTAACACGAACCTTAGCTGCCGCTATCAAACTACACACTAATCTACCCTAAACCCTGCCTAATCCATGGCCTCCCATGGCTATTGGAGATGTGTGGTGGCCTCCCATGACTCTTGGGTGTTTGTTTCTGTGGTTTCATGGCCAGTCCCCGGAGGAATCCTATCTAGTCCTTTTTTGACTACGGTTTATGGCTTTTCTCCGGCCATCCATGGCCGTTCGAGTCAGATCCTTGACTCTCCTGGTTAGATCGGTAACTTTCAAGGCCTTTCTCACCTTTTCTGGGGTTTTCGAAACCCTATCTTAAAGATCCTTTCATTTTCTTTCAGATCTAGTTTAGATCTGTACTTGCTGTGAATGTCAAGTGTTTTCCTCGAAAGTTGTTCAACTTTTCTTTCAAAACAACTTTTCATTAAGGTTTTCCTTTAAGTTTTTCAAAAGATCTCTTCTCCAATTTTTAATATTAATTGTGATTCTGCTATGTTTTGCTCATGTTGTTCTTCTATCTAAGTCAGCTTGTTGAAAACCCTAATTCCTTTTTGGGTCTCATTCGAGTTCTGAAACTGTTTGTTAGATGTGTACTAGTTTGATTAAGTTCTTGTTTGACTTATTTGTTTTACCATATGTTTAACTCGATTATTGTTGAAAACCCTAGGTCTTTGGGTCTGAAATTGTTTGTTTAAATGTATACTTGACTCGATTGAAGGTTTTTGTTTCAGACTCTCTTTTCTTTATGTGACTTATCTAATTTTTACTATCTTTCAGCTAGACTATGGCTGAAACCCTAATTTCTCAAAAGGGTTTCCTCACCTGTTACTGCAAGATCTTTACTTGTTTTGACTCTCTTCTTCACTTTGGCTATACGTGTGAGCCCTGACTATATAAATTTGTTCACTGTTGAATCCTATGCTTATTTCTGCTACTATTGTATGCTGTTTCTTTTGCCAATGTGCTTGGCCTGACATGTCTGATGTTTCTGTTCACTTTGTTTATATACTGAAGTGCAGAAGCATATTCTTTCTTGATTGATCTTAATCTTGTGACTGATTTCAAAACCTTTCCTTTTATGAACCCTAATTTCACTCGCCTGTTTAAAATTAATTGATCGTTTTTGCTTTACTGTGATGTTTTACCTTGCTAATTTCTTTCCAAAAAATAAGCATATTTTTGTACTTAGATTCGATTGTTCACTGCAACTTTTACTACCCCTTATATGGCAATAATCAGTCTGCTTCCAAATTAATTTTTTTTCCTTAATTACACCTCCTGCTACCCGTTAGACAGTGATTCCTTAATTAAAGGGGAATCCCTTGGGTAATTGATTATGACTTATGATTTTTTCCATGTTTGTATCAAGACATTACTTATTACCTCTCCTACACTTGTTTTCAAAAAACTATAAATACCCTACACACCTCTTATTTCGTCAAACGAACAACTTGAGTTCAAACACACACTTCACTTAAAATTCTCTCTTTTCACTATTACTACTTGTGCTTTTGCTTTGTCTAGTCGGCTGAAAGCCAAGACTAGGCTGTGGGAATTTGCCTACTTTTCCTTTCTGCACTTTGCTTCTTACCGGTATGTCCTAGTTAATTTTTTTTAGCATCAACAACATGTTTCTGTAAATTTTTCAGCTTATTCACGCTTGCCTACTTCTGCTTATGATAAAACTGAATCCGCATTTGTTTAATTAGCAACTGCTACAACCAGTAAGCAGGCCTGATTCAGACTTCTTATATGAGTTTTGTAATAAATTGGTCTGCTTCAACAACTAAAACTCCCCTATCTTAGTACTTTAAATTCTGACCCTAAATGTGTTTTAAGTCTTGCTATTTATGTGTTTTACTTGAGGAGGTATATATGAGCCTCTTATTTGTTTACATGTTCCCTTCCTAATATCCAGTCCTATGTGTTTTGAATGTCGCTATAGTCTTTTACCATTAAAAACCCAAAAGTCAGCCTAATATCCCCCCTCTTATAGGAATAGTAGTCCTAAATTACTCCGGAACCGATAGGAATGAGACAGGTAATAGCATGCAATAGAGGCTGAGACCAATCCGCGCTTTAATACCTTAACGGGGTGGGAAGGGTAGATATGGATATGATGACCGATGTTCTAATACCACGTGTAGCCCCTCTTTGAGTAGTGATTACCGGGTATTGCATTGATGTGATCCATATTACAAACAAACGTATGACCCCTTTACATTCATCAGCATGTTTAGTTATAACTCTTTTCAAAACTTTGCTTTATTTGATCGTTTTCAAACACGTGTTTTGAAATCCCCTCTTATTTGAGCCATGTTTGCTTACTTGTTAATTGTACAAATTCATGTATTCCCTTTGTGTGATTCAAGCATGCCTGGACAATTGTATTCTTTTACCTACTGTGCACTCACCACTTTGTGAATCCCAAATTCCCTATCTCTCCTCTATGTGTACATGACTGGTTTGTGATTATGCTAGTGTCCAACTATCTTTGAGCATGTCCATACCAATCCTAATACTCCTATTGGGGCCAGGTGTCTACAGTCAATGTATATGCATCCCCAAAACCCCTTAACCCCATGTGTGATTACTGAATTCATTCACTTATTGTGTGTGGTCTTGCCCTGAAGCATTAAACTCTGTTTTACTAATCCAACTCTTTTCAACCATCTTTGTTACTAACAGCTTTCAAAATGGACCTTTCAGTCCAATTTTTTTAACAAACTTCTTTCAAACACATGTCTTGCACTTTCACTCTACTCTTAGATTACTAAGTTCTTCCCCTTTTGTGTGACCCTTACCTTGGGACCCTTGAGCTCCCTTTAAAATTGGACACAAAAAAGTTGGACTTTCCACACTGTACTTACTCTATCTTGGCCATAACATCTAGGTATGAGCGCTGCCCGGGATCCCTTGAGGTCCCTAGGTAATCTGACACACCTATATTAGAAAGGCTATGGAACAATCTTGGCATTTGAGGTGATTTATTATATAACTCAGGGAGGAAGTCCTAATCAGGTGCTAAAAATTTGTTCCTATTTTCAAGTTCTCTATAATGTAAATTTTTATTTTTCTTTTTCTACTTATGCAATTCATTTCAGTATTGGTCTGTAATAATCTGTTGTAAACAAGTATTGGGATTGGCTAGTGAAAAGGGGATGGTAGTTATATATGTTAGCAACATCAATGGGTAGAAACCATGTCTTAGGTTTACATTTCCTATGTGTGCATTAGAATCCATGTGTAGGACCAATACATGCAAACATATCATGTATTAGAAACCATGCTTCTTAGGTTCTACTATTTTAGCATCTCATTTGGTATCACTTTACCACTTAGAAATCCTATTTTAGGCTAAATAACAACATCAACATAAAACTGCCGCTCCTGCACGTCTTGAACTCATGTGGTAACTCTTTGGGCATTTAGAAATCACGTTTTAGGAATTCTGCAGTCATTTTGCATTTTCATATGTGCACGTTAGGTACCCTATTTTAGGATCTTGTTCACACTCGCTCAGTCATACCTAGTTAAACTACTGATGCATGAAAAAGGACATAAAAGAGTCGTATGTTTGATTATCCTGTTTATGTGAAACTGGTCACAACCCCTGCATATCTTTGCAACATTTAGAACAACATGCTTTAGGTAAAGTAACTTCCAAATTTTTTTTAAATAATTATGGTAACTGCTGCATATTATTTTATGCTGAGGCAAGTCTTAGATAATTAATTTTAAAACAAAAACCAAAAATGTCTTTGCGATTAATGTTTAACTGTTAACATGTTAAAATTAGTAGGCAAGCTCGCTTAGGACTTCTTCTTTTAGTCATGTGACAAATCTGACTCTGCTGTTATCACTTAGATACCATGCTTAGGATCTGAATTTAGACCTTAAATGTGTATCAGTCATGCTGTTTATGTGTACTGTATATGGAGGTATATCTGAGCCTTTCATTTGTTTTCCATGCTCCCCTTAATTGAAATCCTACTTGTTTATTGTATGTCGCATTAGTATTTTACCTTTAAACTTGAGGGCCTGCCTAGAACCTTTATAGGATAGGAGTCATAAATCCCTTCGGGACTGATAAGAATAGACGGGTAGCAGCATGCAATAGGGGTCGAGACTAACCCTCGCTTTAATAACCCTCATGGGGCTGGAAAGGGTAGATATGGATATGATGACCGGTGCGCTAATGTCACGCGTAGACCCTTTCCAAGGAGTGATTATCGAGCATTGTACTAATGTGATCCTATAGGCTAACGAACCTAGGACACCCTTTTATATTCACAAACACGCTTAGATTGTACTTTTTTTCAAAATCTTGTTTTTCAAACATCTGTTCATTTAAATTTAAATCCCCTATTATTTGAGCCATACTTGTTTATTTGTTAATTGTACAAATTCACACAAAAACTATTTGGCCGGGAACCACACTAGTGGATCCTGAGGGTGCCTAACACATTCCCCTTAGGATAATTTCAAGCCCTTACCCTGTCTCTGGTTACCAAACATAGTTATAATCCTATAGGTGCGCTAACGAACCTTAAATCGTTAGGTGACGACTCTTCAAAAATGCAAATCACCTTTCCAAAAGGAAAGAGTTGTCCTAACCAAAAATGTCATAAACCCGATTTCGCTATAAAAAGGGGGCGCGACAGCATATCGACTCTGTTAGGGATTTTTACGCTTTTACCATTTCAGACTGTTTTTATGAATTTATACCCCCTATGTGCAATTATTTGTTTAATTCCTTTAAGCGTTTATTTTCTTCTTCAAAAGCAAACTGGCATATCTTTCTTGTTTCCATCCTTTATAACTATTTTAAATTATAAACTGCTGTATTTATCGCTTTCTTAACGTGCAAATACATGACAACATGCTTTTAATTATTGCATATTCATGCTCAACGTCATACTCCACTTGTGCCAAACAAATACTATATAAATGCTTGATGAGTGGTTGTGCCCTTCCTATATCATTACCCCCTAAATTTGGAAAGGCTTATTTGTGGTAAAACTAGTCGATCAGTGATCCAGTTGGCAGTTCCGTGCCTTCCCCCTTGAGTTGTCCACTCAAGGGTACCAGTCTAAAACCCCCTAAAAACCTTACTCTATTTAAGTTGTGCATGCATAATGGTCAAACCTAGCTGGATCAGTTATGTTGTTCACATAATGATCCTTTAAGATAGCCTTGTCCTAAAGTCCACTGGGTTTCCCTAAACCTAAACAGATATCATCACGTTTTGTGCATTAATTTGGAGAACTAAATGTCGATAAGCTGATCATAAATGTATAAATAGTCAATTCTGGTTGGGGTAAGGTCTAACCCTTTTATTTTGCAAAGAATGAGGCACGAGGTCCCCATCTTCGGAATGGTTAACATACCCACACTTTTGCTAGACTGGTGAAGGAATCTTCTATCAGATGATCAAATCAATGAATGAAAAGAAAGGTCCATCAAGGCTAGTGAAAAGTTAGAATATCCTAAATACAGCCTGTTAGAATTGGAAGGATTAGTGAGGAAAAGAGTCAACGACTGCCAGAGCGCTGCGGGAAACGAAGAAAGACATATGGCGATGGCGTTCTTACTAATTAGCCTACGTGAACTAGAGAATTTGATCAACGAGAACATTCAACCTGAGGAAGGTCCTTCTGGGACAAAATAGGCTACATTTATTTTCTCTTTTTCTTAATATGTAATAAGGCCAAGTGCCAATAGTAACTCATTTTTATCATTATTTCAGTATCGTTTTGGGATTCGTCTGTTCTTACATTATGAAATGAAGAATTTATTAGCATTAAAAGTTTTCCAAGCCTATTTCTAGGCCTACTTTGGGCACAATTAGGATCCCAAATTAGGACGCGAATTTATATTCCAGCACTATGTGTTTAAATATTGCAATACTTTTAACAATCCTTGCTGACTTGATTACCTTTTATTTTTACTTTTGTTTTCTTTCTTTTATTATTCCCTTCCCCAAAGGTTAGTTCGTGCACTCTGGCATCATCATCCTATTTCACAAGATCTAGGGGCCCTCCACCCACTTCTCCTCTTAGTCCCATTAAAGTCAAGGATAAAGACAAGAATAAAATGGAAGATTTAAACAACATCAGGTAGCAGATCACAGCTGAACGGGTAGAGGCCACTGATGGCCAAGGTATTCGGGTTCCTAATGAGAATTTGTCACAGCTTGAACAGAAACTGTTGAAATTCCAGGAAGAGCTCAATCAGGTCCAAAATCTGGCAAACATGTCATTTTCCCTCAACACCCCAGATATCAACTTCCCCAATGCTTAGAACCATACACCTCCTAAAAATATCCCAAAATAGCATAATCACCCCACTGCTCCACCAAATATCCAGCGTAGCACCTTTCATACCCCAAATAACATTCCACTACTCATCCCAGAACCTCAGAACTCCACAAACGGCCATTTCTACACCCATACACCAGGCCTCCACAACAATCCTATCTATGTGGAGACCATGCCATACTCCACCTAACCCATATCATACACACATGAGTCTGATGAAAAGGATCTGCTTATCAGGAACTTGGCCGAGGAACTTAAGAAACTAACCAGCCGGATTCAGGGCGTCGAGGGAAGCAAATGAATCGAGGGGATGAACTATGAAGACCATCACATACAGCCTAATGTCGAACTGCCTGAGGGGTACAAAACTCCTAAGTTCAAAATATTTGATGGCATGAGTGATCCAAGGGTCCATCTCAGGACCTATTGCGACAAGCTGGTTGGAGTAGGGAAGGATGAAAGGATCCGCACGAAGCTGTTCATGAGGAGTTTGAAAGGAGATGCATTGTCTAGGTACATCAATCAAGATCCCAAGAAGTGGTCAAGCTGGGTGGGCATGGCATCTGACTTTATGGACATATTCAGGTTAATACAGAGAATGCATCAAGTGTGTTCTATATCTAGAATTTGGAGAAGAAGCCCACAGAGACATTTCACGAGTTTGCTACTCGTTGGAGGTCCAAAGATGCTAAGTCCAGAACCGCCTTAGAGGAGGAGCAAATGAACAAGTTCTTTGTCCGGGCTTAGGACCCGCAGTACTATAAACGACTAATGATGATTGAGAACCACAAGTTCTCCGACATTATCAAATTAGGTGAAAGAATTGAAGAGGGTATTAACAGTGGTATGGTCACAAATTTTGAAGCCTTGAAAGCTACAAATAAGGCTTTACAGTCCGATGGTCTGTCCTTTAAAAGGGACGTAGGGGCCGTGATGGTTGCAAAAAGGCCTAAGACTCCCCTCAAATACCAAACTTACCCAATACCTCCACTCACATACGAGTCAACCCCGAATTACCAAGCACCCTCACCCTCTTACCAAGCTCCGCCACCAACTTATCAATCATTTCCACCCCTTACATATCAACCTACTTCACCCAGATACTCCCAACCCGCTCATGTCTACCAAACTTATAATGATCAACCATCCCATTATCAATCACCCCCTGCACGCCAAAATTCCCTAGATGCCGACCTAATTTTGATCGCAGACCTCCAAAATAATATATCGCCATCGCTAAACCCATCGAACAGCTGTATGAGAAGCTCAAAGCTGCTGGTTACATCACCCCCATCCTCGTTAAAACCCCTGAGAATCCTATTTAGTGGCTTAAACCAAACAAGTCCTGTGCGTACCACTATGGCATGAAAGGCCACACCATCGATGAATGCCGCTCTTTGAAAGAAAAGATACAGTCTTTGATACATAACAAGATCATTTTAGTAAAGGAACCTACTCCAAACGTCCGCAACAATCCTCTGTCATACAATAAGGGTGGAGGTGTCCACATGATTGAAGTAGAAGATGATTGGGATCCCAAGGGATCAATCGGGTTGAGCGCGGAAGGTGATGACCCAAAAAAACCGACAATTACTCCCAATCCATTCATTGTACAGATCCAACCATCTAAAGACGCTGAGGTGAATATATCTATACCTTTTGAGTTTGAAGCAGCGCCAAAAACACCGGTACCAATTGATGTTGAATTTGTGTCTCCGACAAATTCACCCGCACCATTTGAGGTTGCAGTCTTGCCACCCAAGGTGCATGTTCCATTCGATGTGGAGATGTCAACCAAACCACCCTTCTATACAAATGCTATACCTTGGGACTATACAGCCGAGGCGAGAAGGAAGGGCAAGTTCAAGATTGAAGAAACTATCGCCGCACAGGGTATGACAAAAATTGCTAGAGTTTATACCCCTGAACATCTGGCTGAATCAAGCAAGCAAGCCTCCAACCAGCCGCCCCTCATTGAGACAGGTCTGGATGACCTTTGGAGAAATAAAAGGCCAAGGAATATTCGGTTATTGACCAGTTAAACAAGATGCCAGCACAAATATCCATTCTCTCTTTGCTGAAAATTCTAAGATGCACAAGAATGCTTTGTTAAAGGTGCTAAATGAAGCGTATGTACCAAGTAATATCACTAGTGGAGTAGTGGCTAATATGGTAGGACAAGTGCTGGAAAGCCATAAGATCACCTTTTATGAGGATGAGCTGCCACCTGAAGGGCTGGGGCATAACAAAG
Source organism: Nicotiana glauca (assembly GCA_026770625.1). Classification (NCBI taxonomy): domain Eukaryota; kingdom Viridiplantae; phylum Streptophyta; class Magnoliopsida; order Solanales; family Solanaceae; genus Nicotiana; species Nicotiana glauca. The sequence continues at coordinate 220,874 of MU720468.1, read as the reverse complement.
CACTGCATATCACCGTGCAATGCGAAGATTATTTCATCACCAAGATCCTGATTGATGGAGGTTCCAGTCTTAAACATTTGTCCGCTGGTAAAACTCAAGAAGTTGGGCAAAGGGCTGCATGAGATAAAGGATGGAGCAATCAATATTAAATCCTTTAATAGTTCTTAGAGGTCCACCATTGGTGAGATTAGTCTATGCCTGCAGATGGGACCAACCTGGTCCGAGGTCAATTTTTAGGTAATAGATTTACCAGCATCTTACAACTTGCTTCAGGGACGGTTATGGATTCATGCTGCCAGGGCCATAGCATCAACGCTACATCAGGTAGTAAAATTTGACTGGAATCACCAAGAAGAGATCATTCACGATGATGGTAGCAACCCTTATACAGTCGCCAGACCATTGCAGTGATCGAGGGAAGAAGGAAGCTGGGTGGAGAAACTTACCACCACATTGAGCGGGTCAATGCTATCAACAAAGACAAATAGTGGGATAGCAAAATTGATAGTATATTGAGTTGGAGTGGGTACGAACCTGGCAAAGGGCTCGGCAAGAACCTCCAAGGAATCTCTAAACCCATAAAACTCAAGAAATATGGCACTACTTTCGGTTTGGGATATGAATACACCTGGGAAGTGTTCAATAGTTGGTCACCACCATGGCGCGGTCCTTACTACTCACTAGAGCAACCAATACCGCATCTGGAATAGACCTTCCAATAGAGCGACATTATTTATGGGTTGGATGAAGAAGAAGCAGTTGTAGCAATGAAGAACTTGTTTCTAGAGGATAGTGATATGGACTGTTGCGTTATTCTTGAGGAGGAGGGGGAGGAAGGCCCTTCCATGCAGGCCGTGAGCAAGGGGCACATCTCAAGAATTGGACCATCAAGACAACCAGAGCCCGACGAGCCTCGGGGTAGCAAGGCTAAAACAAGCATTGTTCATCTTTTTATTTACTAAATGATTTTCCTTTCGCATTTTTCAATTCCCGCAATAAGATCTTCGATGTTCAAAACGATTATTCAGTTTATCAAAAGCATTTTTGATTAATATTTATTGCTATCGTTTTCTGTCCATGCTTTACCAATACATCATTATCATTAATTGTCTTGATGAACCAATGAATGTGACATGCAATGAGACAATGCAAAAAATGAACATAGATTCAGAGGAAGACGACATACCTGGTGATATTGTCAAAGAAGTTGAGAACTTTGAGAATAGGCATAAGTCCAACCTGGAGAAGATAGAAATTGTCAATATGGGAGATGCAGAAAATGTCAAGGAAATGCGAATCAACATTCACCTATCGCCATCGGAGAATAAAGAATACCCAAAATTTCTAAAGGAATATGAGGACATATTCGTCTGGTCGTATGATGACATGACTTGTCTAAGTACGTCTATTCCGTCTATCAAATTTCTCTTTTTATTCATCATCCACTTGATATTCATCCTTGCTGTAGCATCACAATGCCTCAATCTAGGCCTTCCACACGAGATTCGAACATAAGACCACACTATCTAAGACCCATAGGCCACCGAATACTCTCTCAATGCTTCCCAGAAATACCACGTTCCAGAATACTTTACTTGAAGAACTTCCTGCGAATTGGAATTTGTTACCATTACTTCCCAGATACTGATACATGGAATCCCATAATTAGCTTAAAATACCACAAGTCTTGATCTCTTCCTAATGGAAACACAGTCTCTAGCCACGTACACCACCTTAGACACCTGATTATTGCACGCAAAATCTCGAACACAATAAAAATATTCTCGAGAGTCATTCACTCTTACACAACTGTAAATTATCTGACTTAACGAACAGAACTACTCGTGCCTTATTAGCACTCTGACACCGTAGGATATGATCTCATACCAATACAAACAACCATATTCCTTCTCTATACACTGAGCATTCTTAATCAATAACAGCTCAAGACATCCTAGTATTTTCTCACACCTACGAAGCACCATGTAACCTTCGTCAAAATTTTGCTTTACTCGTGCCATCCTCGGCTCAATTTCTGCAACCCGAACTGATCCGCCAGCATACCTCAAAAAGGAACCAACATAGCACATAATCGTGCAATCAGCTAATCAACAACAACCTCCCCAGCTTTGCTCGAAGCCGTCTATCCGGACACATTTAATAACCCATAATACTTTTACTCTAATGATGCCACAATATTATAGTGAGATTAAACTCAAATCATCTACTAGTTTATGAAAACACAGATCCTCGGATACTGAAATCCTCAACAAACCTCGCATTCATCCCCACATCAGCTGAGTCCACTCTCTGAAGCGACCCAAATTTTCAAATTACAACACGTACCTTTCAATTACACACGAGATCTTCTAACAATATATATAAGAATCGTACCCCTTAAGAACACTCCGCAGGAGATAACCCGCCTGCTTCGCCTCAGTTTAGTATTTCAGCACACCTTCCACCATCATACACATAACACAGCCATTAAATCTTCCTGAGTCTGAACTCATATCGCCACACGTAGTGTACTTCACTTCCCAACTAGGACACAAAAGTATTCCTTACGCGCCCATATTCGGGCTACACATCAAACCACAATAGGAAACGAATCACTTAACAGTTCATCTATTATCCAGCAGACTTCTTCGTCACTAACAAGTCATATAATTATATCTCGCAGTACTAACATACTCATCACATGAATACCGAACCGCCATTCCGGCTAATAATGACAATACCGAACATATAAGTTCAAAACACTTGCTCACACGATCAGCACCTCAGTGCTCAAGCCATAGGCAAGATCCGGCCTCAAGTCCTCCAGACTTGCCCAACATCAAACTCACGGGATCATATCTCACCCCTCGATCGGGGAATCACACGCCATCAAGGCACATACAATACTGAGCGCTCATGTGCGCATACAGACGTGTGGAAGGAATTTCAAGAGTTATATTTCAAGCTGAATCACATATGCACGATACGAATTCCAAGAAAGAGAAGTTTTCCTAAAGGTTCTGCAGCCTCTCGAGGATAAATACAGACGTCTCCGTACCGATCCTTGAGACTCTACTAACCGGCTCATGACTCATGAGGCCTAGTAACCTAGGCTCTGATACCAACTTGTCACGACCCCATTCCCGGTCGTGATGGCTCCCAACACAATTGCTAGGCAAGCCCGACCATATAGCACTCACAACTCAATCACACATCCCATTACCAATTTATAGCATCAAAGTAACGGTTTAACAAGTCTATTAACCAATAAGTTAGATAGAAACAGTATGAAACACTGACATAACCAACATCTCCCAAAGATCTGGGGTCATGAGTCTAGAGCCTCTAAATGAAAACAGAGTAGTAAATCCACAATAGAACAGAAGTCTAGAACACGAAAAGATAAAAGGGATAAGGGGAGGAGTCGGGTCCTGCGGACGTTAGGCAGCTTCCCCGACAACTCCTAATACTTTGGGAAGCATCAAACAGCTCAACTAAGCTCCCGGAACACCTGAATCTGCACACATGGTGCAGGGAGTAAAGTGAGTACTTCTAACTCAGTGGTAATAGACATATATAATGGCTGACAGTAAGAAATCCCGAAATATAACAATGCAAAGCTATAACCAATAATTCTACACATTTAACGGTGGAACAACATCAGGTAATGACAGGTAAAATAGTTAGACATCGATGCATGAATGCAATGCAATGCACATGACCGTTGCGGCGTACAGCCCGATCCATTTGGGTACCCGCGCTCACTGTAGGGGTTCAGACTCTTGAGGGGCTCCTACAGCCCAAGCGCAATATCATCATAGCATTCGCTACGGCGTGCAGCGCGATCCACACTCAGTCCAGATATATGCATGTAAGCCACACAAGCACAGTCAAATTTATCATTTTTAGTTCCAATTATTAGGAATTATAGATTAAGTGTTTAAAACTTGGGAAAATTTATTAATCATTTCGAGACAGTGTTTAAATCAGGACTGATATCATGAAAACATGCTAAGCGTCATGGAAACAATGATAATAATCCCTAAGGGATCCAATAATCGGCACGCAGCCCAAATATGCTCATAGCAATCCAAGTAGGATGTTTACCAATCAATTTCTAGTCAATGCACATTATGAACATCACTCGGACGGACTAAGCCATAGTCCTCCAATCACAAACGACCCCGCACTCACCGTAGAGTACGTGTCTCTCCTCAATATAGCATCACAACGTGATATACCAAGGATTCAAACCCTCAGGTCATCATCTACATCTATTAGTCACCTCTAGCCGGCCGAAGACTAGCCCGCAATGCCCTTTCCTCTCGTATCGACCTCCTCACGCGTCGAATCTAGCCAAAACCACAAAGAATACGTTACAATAGGCTAATAGAACACAACCCAATCGAAAAGACTCGAAAAACACCAAAAATCACAAAGTTGGCAAAACCCGAGCCCCGGTCCCACTCCTCGAAAAATTACAAAATTTACATCACCGGATTCCTCGTCTCGCCACGAGTCTATAAATATCAAATTTACCAAAATCGGGGTTGAATTGCCCTTTCAAAACCCTAATTTATACTCTCTTAAGTTTCAACCCCTAACTTCCATTTTTACCCTTTAATTCCTCGAATTTCAGTGGTTAATCCATGTTTTTACACCATAATAACATAATCCGAGTCTAATAATTCATACCTGATAAAACCCCATCGAATTCTCTTCAAAATCCCCCAAGAAACCGCCTAAGTCGAAGTCCAAAAATATTTTTCCTTCTCTTTCAAATTCGTGAACACTGTCACTTAACCCAGACCGATTTCTGCTTTTGCGGTTATATTATACCGCACCTGCGGTTACCGCGTTTGCCACCAAACAACCGCTTATACGGTCTCACTTAACTCACCTGGGACCGCTTATGCGGTCCAAAACCGCTTCTGCGGAACCTGCTTATGCGAAGCCTTGTCAGTTTTTTCGGAAAGCCAAGCCTCCCCAGAGAATCGCTTCTGCAACCCCTTAGCCGCATCTGCGGAACCGCTTATGCGGTCCCTTTTCCGCAGATGCGGAAATGACAGAACCAGCAATACAAACTTGAAGCCAAACTCAAAAACTTCTCGTTTTAACTCCCAATCTCACCACGAGGCCCCCGGGACCTCAACCAAAAGCACAGACATGATCTAATACCTTATTCAAACTTGCTCGAATCTTCAAAACACTATCGTTAACATCAAAATCCTCAATTATCCTCAAATCGAAGCCTAAGTTTCTTAAAAACTTCGGAATTGCACATTCGATCAAAAACCCGACCTAAACACCTCCGAATGACCTGAAAATTTGCACACATATCCAAAGTAACCCAACAAAGCTACAACAACTCTTGGATATCCATTCCGACCCTCGGACCAAAATCTCACCAATCAATCGGAATTCGCCAAAACTCTAACTTTGCCAATTCAAGCCTAATTCTACACCGAGCCTCCAAACCCAATTCCGATTGCACTCCTAATTCACAAATCATCTCCCGAAGCTAACCGAATCACCAGAAATCACATCCGAGCCCTCTAACTCATAAGTCAATGTCTGGTTGACTTTTCCAACTTAAGCCTTCCTTAAAGAGATTAAGTGCCTCATTTCCATCTAAAACCAATCCAATTATTACTCGATCACCTCAAGTACCGATAATGAAGCATAGAGAAACATAATATGGGGGAAACGAGTCGGTAACTCTCGTGACGACGGGTCAGGTCGTCACAATATTAGGGATATTTTAAGGCAAGTAGCAGAGCAACAGGGTGAACTGCAAAAAGTTATGAAAAGAATGAGGGCAGCAAACACAAGAATGAAGGCTAATATAGAGACTCTAGTATGTGTAAATATGATGATGTAAAGAGTAATACAATTCTAAAGTTAGGGCGTATTGATCCTCATTCCATACATTTTTCAACATTGTGCTTGGATGATGACATAGAAATCGAGTCATCTGAAGCCAACGGATGAGGAACAAGGTGCTTACAATCTTGAATTCATCGTGCCAGAGAGAGAGAAAATTACATACTTCATCCGAAGGCCAAGAAGTGTCTAATGCGATATTAGTTACTTGGCCCAATTAAATTTGTCTCATTGTCTTGGGAGCATAACAGAATGTTTGAAGCCAAATTAGGGGCTCAATTGAAAAGTTCGAGGTGGAGGCAAAAAGTGGTTCACGTCGTGCCGTGACGTTAAATCGGGTGCTTGTTGGGATGCAACCCAGCTTTATTGCTTTCTTTTATTTTTTTTAATTATATTATTTCGGTAGTGTTTGTTTGATTTTGTAGAATTATAAGCATAAGAAGAAAATCCAATAGGTAAGTGTAAAAGCGAAAAATTGGTTGAAACTGAGTGTGAGGTACCCACACTAAGGATCATACCTAGGAGAAGTCTGAGTATCCTGTGAGCTGCTAATTCTTCAGCCTTTGGCCTATTAGGGAGTCTCTTTTACCCTTTTATTATTTATAGTGTGCATTGATGACATTGCACAATTTTAAGTGTGGGGTGAGGAGATTGTCTGAGTGACTTTCTATGCTATTTTAGTTGTGTTAGTTTAATTGAATAATTTGTTTTAGAAAAAAATGATTTTTTTCGACTTTTCCCAATGATGGATCTCTTAGACAGCTTTTTTGAGGGATTTAAGTCTAAAGAAAAAGGACCAAAATATTTTCTTTGTAGGTAGTGTAGTAATTCCCCCTTGGTTTTTCTTTGTGCTACAGTTCTTTTTCAAGTGTTATTTTTGAACCGGTTGTAGTTAGTTTTTATTTTTTAGAAATAGGAAACCTTGTGCTATGTTTGAACTGAAGCAATATCTCTTGACTTTGTTATGCCTTGAGAATAGTGAGTAATTTAGTTGTGACGCATAGGCTCAGTTTTTGACTTTTGTGTATGTATCTTAAATTGTATGATCTTAACTTTGCTTAACTACTTTGACTTGATTGTCTTGATGAGTCCAATCCTGAGTTAGTTATGTGCCATGTGTGTGTGAGGTTTTTGTGTTATTCTGTTCATTGCATTTGATGTCTAGAACTTGCCTTGTGTGTTTGTAAAGCGGAATAGTAGTTTTATTCAGTCTTGGAAGTGATATAAGCGTTTCTTTGTTGAGATACATATATATATATATATATTCAGCCTAATTGTTATGTATCATAGTTAACCCCTTTGAGCCTGTAATCCTATTTCTTTGGCCACCACATTACAAGCCTTACCCAATTTTTTGAATTAACTATCTATTAGAACATTTTCACCTCTCATGATCACCTTAATTGTTATGAACTTTGTAAAAAAGTTAAAGTGTAGGGTGGTTGGTTTGGCTTTTGAGTGAAACTAATGAAATAAGGAGAAAAATGCGCTGTTTTGAAAAAAAAAGTAAGAGCAACTTTAATTGAAAAAGAAAGAAAAAATAGTTGTATTGTTGTGCAAATATTACTTGACAGTAGTAGCTCTTGAGGTAATTGTTCTTAAAGACGTGGGGAGTTATTATACATTGATGTGAAGGTGGAATTATGGTTTGACATAAGTATTGGATTTTGAAAGTTAAAGTGTATGTGTTAAAGTGCTTATGGAGGTGTAGTCACTCTTATATTTAAATGTATCTTACCCGTCCCTCACCCTACATTACAACCAAATAAAGTCCTACTTGATCCTAGACTGAATGGGCTTAATTAGTAGAGTAATACACTACGGGAAAGCCTATAATACATCTTTTGTGGCATATGAATGTTATTTCTGAGAGCAAGTGAATTCTTTCTGTCCTGAGTTCCTAATGGTTCTTAAATTTTATTGTGTGAACTACTCTCTTTTGTTGTGTGAGGGAACTTGATTCATGAAGGAAAAGGTAATTTCAGCGACCTCTATAATATAGTAAGTGGGTGAGTTGCGACTAATGCGTGGTACTTGTGAGTCAAATCTTGAGGTGAAGATGTTACACTCTTGTGCTTAGTCTATTTAAAATATTCTTGGTGTGATGAGTTAGGAGAATTTTTTAAAAAGGCCGTGTCTATACAAAGTGTTATTTGATTGCTCGAGGATGAGAAATGGTTTAAGTGTAGGGTGTTGATGATAAGAGATAATTACGTATTTTAGTCGCTTATTACTCTCTAATTTACTGCACTTTAATTGAGTTTGAGCATTAATCACTAATGTTTTGCACTAAATATGTGTTTTATTCCTTGGAGGAGTGATTCAAAGCTATGTAGATATTATAGAATGAATTCAAGTGATTTGGACTTTTGACGTCTAATTAAAAGCCCAAGGAATCAAGCCGGGATAGTGTTCGGGGATCAACGGATGATTGTTAAGAATGTATGGAGAATCGAGCGGGCATACAACGTATTGTCTAGTAAAATGCACATAACATTTTGCTCAAAACTCCGTTTGGTCTCCACAATATATCATCGCAACGCTATATGAAAGGGCTACAACATTCTTTTTTTCATTTTCGCAAATTCTTACTAGCGCGCTGCACAGTGCGATGCAACATGTGCTGCGCCTTTGGAATTCTCGTGTAGTCTATCAGATTCAGCTCTCTGAACTTTCCCACAACCACACCGCACTGTGCGGTGCAGCGTTCGGTGTGCCTATTGTTTCGTCTGGGCCCGACCCTACTTGGTATAAAGACATATAAAAATACTATTTTGAGGACTTTTTGAGACACCTTAGACCTAGGGAGAGCAAAGACCCGCTGTGGAGGCCGGATTTCATCTTTTCTCCTACAAAACTTAGTAACTTTTATGTTTTTTTTGTATGATTTGTTGTTTTGGTACTATGTCTATGTGGTGCTAAACTTTACGTTCTAGGGTTGTGGTTCTTCATGACTATTTTTAATCGGATATTGATTTTGATTTCTTAGTTTATCATATTGGCTTATTTATTCAATCCTGTACTTAATTATTTAATTACTTGATCACCAATTGAATACTATTTACGAATCTAGAATTGAACTCAAAAGTGGGAATTCTAGATTGCCTATAGGACTGGGTAGAGCAAATTCCTAAACCTGAGCATCAGGGAACGGATTCGCGATTAGGATAGACATATACCTAATTTCCTTGCTTGGTTGATTTACATGAACTATAAATGCATTCTTGTTAGTTCTAACTCCATAGACATATAGGCATAAGTTAGCTCGAATAGGCGAGTAAGAACTCGACATATTCTTATGAGCAATATTAACTCTGTTAACTATTAAACTAGATAAACTAGTTAGCCAATTCAATTGAAGAATACAATAGGAATGTTAGATAGCTCTAATCCTAGATCGTTTTCATCCTATTGAAAACATAAAAATCTTCTCTTCTTCTGTTCAAAGTTTATTATTTGTTTTTATTTGTTTTAATTAGTTTAGTATCAAATACTTCTAGTTTTAATACTTGTTTAGGTAATTAGGATAGTCTAATTTAGTTAATATTCAATCACAAGTCCCTGTGGATTCGACATCCGACTTTCGATTCACTTAATTACTTGATGACTGCGTATACTTGTGTGTGGGTTTGGCCGCAACAAACTGTTAGGAAAATTCTACTTCATTTGATTTCCTCGTCGTGCGAGATTTTTATATCAAATTCTAAACCTCTATCTTCTATTCTCTCATAATTGGTGAGTACACGTGCCACTGGCGATGAACAGACACCCGCGCCCCCTGCTAGAGCCGCCAGAGTTCGAGGCCAGGGTAGAGGCCGAGGACGCACATGTGGTGCAGACTGAGCACCCGCGCGAGCTGCTATAGAGGAGCTACCAGTAGCTTTAGCCAGAGCCCAGGCGCCTGATACGCCTACTGCTACTACTACTCTAGTTCTCTAGGAGACTCTTGCACAGTTCATGAGGATGTACACCACTCTAGCTCAGGCAGGGTTGCTTCCCCTTGCTGCAGCCACATCTCAGGCCGGGGGAAGAGCACAAACTCCCATTGCCCTCACTCTTGAGCAGCGAGTACAGGTTGATTAGTTCCCAGAGATTATACCTATACCGCATGTAGACCCAGTTCAGCCCGAGGATAGGGTAGTAGCTTCAGAGGAGGAGCAGAGGAGACTTGAGAGGTTCAAAAAGTACCAACCTCCCACATTTAGTGGTCTAGCATTGGAGGATGCTCAGGGATTTCTGGAGGAGTACCACCGTAGCCTCCACACTAAAGGTATATCAGGATTGAGTTGGGTTTTTTTCACTGCTTTCCAGTTTCGAGGAGCAGCCTACTAGTGGTGGCGTACTTTTTGGGTTGGACAATCCAGTTGAGGCAGCTTCCCTGACATGGGCTCAGTTTTCAAATATGTTCTTGAGAGAGTATGTCCCTCAAAGCCTCAGGGACGCATGGCGCGCATAGTTTGAGCATTTGCGCCAGGGTTCTATGACTATTTTCGAATATGTTGTCTGATTAAATGACTTGTCTAGGCATGCATCGACCTTTGTTTCGATGGTTCCGAGAGAGTTTTCTGATTTATTAAGGGGCTTATTCCCAGCATCAGGTCTAGCATGGCCCAGGAGTTGGAGATGGATATTTCTTATCTGCAGGTAGTGAGCATTGCTTATAGGGTAGAGGGCATGCATGCTTGGGATAGATAGGAGAGAGAGGCCAAGAGGTCTCGAGAGTCGAGCCACTATTCTGGTACCCGTGCCCCAGCTGTAGGTCGTTATGGTAGGGGTTATATGATTCGCCCCATTCGTTTAACTCTTCCAGCAGCCAGAGGTATTCCAGCTCCTCCTATACCTCAAAAGCCTTATTATGCACCTCCGGTATCTAGTGTTCCTCCTGGTTGGGGTGCTTTCAGTGGCCAGTCCAGCAGACCTGGACCGAGCCAATCACAACTGCCATGTCATCCTAGAGCTTGTTTTGAGTGTGGAGACATATGCCATATGGTGAGGGATTGCCCCAAACTTATGAGGGGTGCACCTCCGCATACTTCTCAGCCACAGTATGCTCCGCAGAGTTCCCAGGCTATGATTACAGCACCAGTTGCTACCCCACCTACCCTACCAGCTAGAGGTAGAGGTCGCCCTAGAGGGGTAGGCCAGGCCAGATTTTATTCTCTTCATGCCCGTACTGATGTTGTTGCCTCTGATTCTATCATCATCGGTATTGTTCCAATTTTTCATAGAGATGCATCGGTTCTATTCAATCTAGGCTCTACTTATTTATATATGTCCTCTTATTTTGCCCCGCATTTTGGTATTTCTCGGGATTCTTTGGGTTTCTAATTTATGTTTCTACTCTTGTAGGAGATTCTCTTGTTGTGGACCGTGTTTATCAGTCGTGTTTGATTGCTCTTAGTGGCTTCAGATCAAATCCAATTTGTTCTTGTTCAGCATGGTAGATTTTTATATTATCTTGGGCATGGACTGGTTATCGCCCCATTATGCTATTCTTGATTGTCATGCCAAAATCGTGACGCTGGCTATACCAAGTATACCGTGAGTAGAGTGGACGACTACCTTAGATCATACTTCCGGTAGAGTTTTTTCTTTTCTTATAGATCAACGAAGGGATGAGAAGGGGTGTGATGCGTATCTAGCTTATGTGAGAGATGTCAATATTGATACCCCCTACAGTTGATTCAGTCCCAGTAGTACGGGATTTCTTTGATATGTTTCCAGCTGATCTTTCGGGCATGCTGGCCGACAGAAATATTGATTTTGGATTGATCTGTTACCGGGCACTCAGCCCATTTCTATTTCTCCTTACCATATGGCTCCTCTTAAGTTGACCGAGTTGAAGGAGCAGTTACATGAATTGATTGATAAGGGCTTTATTCGACCTAATGTATCACCTTGGGGGTGCTTTTGTCTTGTTTGTGAAGAAGAAGGATGGTTCTATGCGTATGTGCATTGATTACCGCTAGTTAAATAAAGTTACAATGAAGAACCGATATCCTTTGCCTCATATTAATGAACTGTTTGATCAGTTATATGATGCTCATGTGTTTTCTAAGATTGACTTGTGTTCAGGTTATCATCAGTTGAAGATTCGGGAGCTAGATATCCTGAAGAATGCCTTCAGAACTCAGCATAGTCATTACAAGTTCCTTTTTATGTCATTTGGGTTGACCAATGCCCCAGTAGCCTTCATGCATTTGATGTATAGTGTAATCCGGCCATATCTTGATTCATTCGTCATTGTCTTTATTGATGACATTCTGGTATACTCCCGGAGTCGGGAAGATCATGAGCAACACCCGAGGACAGTGCTTCAGACTTTGAGGGAAAAGTAGTTATATGCAAGGTTCTCAAAATGTGAGTTCTGGTTGGATTCCGTGGCATTCTTGAGCCACGCAGTATCGAGTGAGGGGATCAAGGTGGATCCAAAAAAGTGGAAATAGTGCATATTTGGCCTAGATCATCCTCATCTAGAGATCCATAGTTTTCTTGGCTTGGCCGGTTATTACCGTCGGTTTGTTGAGGGATTTTCGTCAATTGCAGCACCTATGACCAGGCTGACGCAGAAGGGTGCTCCGTTCAGGTCGACGAAGGAGTATGAGGAGAGCTTTCAAAATATCAAGACAACTTTGACTACAACCCCAATATTGATATTGCCTACAAGTTCGGGGTCTTATACTGTCTATTGTGATGCCTCAAGGATTGGCCTTGGAGCGGTATTGATGCAGGATGGTAGGGTGATTTCTTACGCATTCGGACAACTGAAAGTGCATGAGAAGAATTATCTTGTCCATGATCTCGAGTTAGCTGCTATTATTCACACCTTGAAGATCTAGCGTCATTATTTGTACGGTGTTCGTTGTGACATCTGTATTGATCACCAGAGTTTATAGCATCTTTCAAGTAGAAGGACCTTAATTTGCACAAGAGGAGGCGGTTAGAGCTACTGAAGGACTATGAAATCACTATCTTGTATCACCCAGGCAAGGCCATTATGGTGGCTGACGCTTTGATTTGTCAGGTGGAGAGTTTGGGGACTTTGGCTTATCTACCATCAGAGATGTGACCATTGGTGATGATGGGGTATTGAGGATGCAGGGTCAGATATGTGTGCCCAATGTTGATGGGCTTCGAGAGTTGGTTCTAGAGGAGGTCCATAGTTTGCAGTATTCTATCCATCTGGGTGCCGCTAAGATGTACAGGATTTGAGGCAGCACTATTGGTGGAGAAGGATGAAGAAGGATATAGTTGGGTTTGTTGCTCGGTGCCTCAATTGTCAGCAGGTAAAGTACGAGCACTAGAGACTGGGTGACTTACTTCAGCAGATAGAAATTCTAGAGTGGAAGTGGGAGCGGATCACTATGGACTTCGTAGTTGGACTCCCACAGAATTTGAGGAAGTTCGATGCCATTTGGGTAATTGTGGATCAACTGACCAAGTCCGCATATTTCATTCCTCTGTGTACTACCTATTCTTTAGACCGGTTGGCTAAGATTTATATCCGGAGATTGTTCATCTGCATGGTATTCCAGTTTCCATCATTTCAAATAGAGGTACTCAATTCACATCATGGTTCTGGAGGGTCGTACATCATGAGTTGGGTAGTCGGGTGTAGTTGAACACAACATTTCACCCCCAGACAAACGGACAGTCCGAGCGCACTATCTAGATTCTTGAGGATATGCTCTGTGCGTGTGTGATGGATTTTGGATGTTCTTGGGATCAGTTCTTGCCACTGTCAGAGTTTTCCTAAAACAACAGTTATTAGTCCAACATTCAGATTGCACCATATGAGGCTCTGTATGGTAGGCGGTGTAGATCCCTGGTGGGTTGGTTTGAGCTAGGCGACGCTAGATTATTGGGCACATACTTGGTTTAGGACGCTTTGGAGAAGGTTAAGGTAATTCAGGATAGACTTCTCACAACCCATCCTGAGAGAAAAGTTATGCACACCTGAAGGTTCATGATGTTTTATTTATGGTTAGAGAGCTGGTCTTGCTTCGGGTTTTGCCTATGAAAGGCATTATGAGATTTGGCAAGAAGGGTAAATTGAGTCCGAGGTTTATTGGTCATTTGAGGTATTGCGACGTGTTGGGGAGGTTGCTTATAAGCTTGCCTTACCTCCCAGCTTGCCAGGTGTTCATCCGATATTTCATGTTTTGATGCTCTGGAGGTATCACGGTGATCCGTCGCACATTTTGGATTTCAGTTCTGTCCAGCTGGACAATGATCTACCTTATGTTGAGGAGCCAGTGGGTATATTCGACAGGCGGGTTCGAAAGCTGAGGTCAAAGAGCATTGCATCAGTAAAGGTTCGGTGGAAGGGTCAGCCGGTCGAGGAGGTTACTTTAGAGACCGAGCAGGATATATGCAGCTGTTACCCTCATCTTTTCATCACTTCAGGTATGTCTCTATGCTCGTTCGAGGACAAACGAATATTTTAAGAGGGGGAGGATGTAGCGACCTAGCTGGTCGTTTTGAGAATTAACGCCCCGATCCCCAATTAACTACTTTCCCCGTATTTATTTCTGCTATTTTGACTTTCCGGGAAGATTCATTTTGAGTTTCGAAGTGTTTTGGGACACTTAATCCGTAAATGAGATCTTAAGCTTTAGAATTTGGACCGTAGTTAGAAGAGTGTGAAGATGGCCTCGGAATGGAATTTAGTCAATTCTATTAGTTTCGTTGGGTGATTCGGGCTTAGGGGCGTGCTCTGATTGTGATTTGGAGGTCCGTAGATTATTTAGGCTTGAAATGCCGAAAGTTGAATTTTTGAAGTTTCCGAATCGATAGTGAAATTTTGATATCAATGTCGGAATCCGATTATGAAAGTTGTAATAGTTTCGTAGTGTTTAATGTGACTTGCGTGCAAAATTTGGGGTCAATCGGACTTGGTTTGGTTGGTTGGTTTTGTCATCGGTTGTAGAATTCTTGAGATTTCAAGTTTATTAGGCTTGGATTTGAGGGTGAATCGTGATTTTAGCGTTGTTTGATGTGATTTGAGGACTATAATAAGTTTGTATGATGTTTTAGGATTGGTTGGCATGTTTAGTTGAGGTCTCGGGTGCCTCGGGTAAGTTTCGGATGCTTAACGGAATTAGTTTTGGACTTAGGCAATTGTTGAAGTTGTTGAACCTATTGGTTTCGCACCTACAGAGTTTGTACCGCAGGTGCGGCATCGCAGAAGTGGTTAGGCAACCGCAGATGTGGACGGAGGCTTTATGGTTGCTGGTCGCAGATGCGGCCCAAGAGCCGCAAAAGCGGGAGCGCATCTGCGAGGAGTAGAGCGCAATTGCGGTGCCTGGGGGTTTGATGAAATTTTGCAGGTGCGGTTCCCCAGCCGCAGAAGCGGGACAACAGATGTGGCCCCATGACCGCAGATGCAAAAATTGCTGGGCAGAAATATAAAAAAACGAGGGTTTGTGTTCATAACTTGAAAAATCAAATTGGAGCTCAGGGGAAAGCTATTCTGTGGGGATTTTGAAGAGAAGATCAGTGGGTAATGATTCGTAACCGCTTTTTGATTGTATCCTATTAATCTAAGCTTAAATTCATCACTAAATATCAGATTTGGAATGAAAAATTGGGAGAATTGTGGAAAAGTTCTTAGGCCAAGTTATGGGATTTTGATCGATGACTTGGTATCGGAATTGAGTGATTTTGGTTTGGTTAGACTTGTGAGTGAATGGGAGTTCATAATCCGTAATTTTTAGCCGATTCTGAGACATGGTCCCAAGGAGAATGTTTGGGCATTTCTTCTATTTTCTTGCCTTAGCTTCGAATCCTTTAGCTAAACTTGTTGGTTGTAGTGATATTTACATTATGAAATTTATTTGATTAGATTTGGGCCACACGGAGTTCGATACTCGTGGGAAGGGCGTGATTTCGAATTGATTGAGCTTGGTTCGAGGTAAGTAGCTTGCCTAACCTTGTGTGGGAAACTCTCCGTAGGATTTGGTACTGTTGTTATATAAATGCCATGTACGTGAGGTGACGGGTGCAGAGGCGTATCCGGGATTTCAAGAGGATGGGTGCACTAGTGTTAAGAGGGGTGGATGTAGAATCACGTGTTTTACTTTAGTCACTTACTATGAACTCACTACATTTTAAAAAATATATATCAATGCCAGTTTTAAAAGTTTTTGTGATTTTCACGTATATATCAATGCCCTGTGCCGAAAATATGTCCGTCTGAAGTGGGATTTGAACCATCAATTTTACTCGTAGAGGTTCACCCAATAATTATTGCACCATATGAATCTTTGAGCATGGGTGCCACTCACATATATTTAAGTAATTTTAAAAAAATATAACATAATTATACATGGTTTAGGGAGAGGAGTATGGGTTCACGTGAACACATACCCTCAGGCGTAGATACGCCCCTGGACGGGTGCGTACACATGCTAATTGTTGAAAAACACCGTTTTTGTTAAGTAAATATCTGTATTTACTTAGTTGAGCAATAGTTGTACTTGAAGTTCCTGTTTAGCTTAGGAAAGCATGATTATCTGCCGCGTTCGCGGTGAGGCGGGCGGTTTTAGAGACTTTGCAGTATATCTGCCGCGTCCGCAGACCTAGAAGTCCCTCTCTATTTGCTCCTTTAGCTTTAGACTTCTTGTATTCGTTTAGACATTCTGGAGTTCGTGCACTATGTAAAGTCTCTCTAACTTGTGATTTCATGACATTCTGGGTTTTGGGAGTGTTTTTTTCAGTTTAAAAGAGTGTTATTGTATATGCCAAGCGGCATTAAAACTTTCCTTATTATATTACTCATAATTTGCAAGTTTTGTATTTTATTTTCCCTTTTTTCGTAAATGATAGGCTTACTTAGTCGTAGAGACTAGGTGCCGTCATGACAGTTCACGGACGGAGAACTTGGGTCGTGATACCTAAGGCGTGTCAAAAATAGGTGAAATTGTTACGACCCAAAATGTTACCCGTCGTGATGGTGCCTATCGATGGTACAAGGCCAGCCGACATTTACCACAACACTTTCAAAATAACCAGAAATAAAACAAGACTTTCAAAATAACTGAAATCTTTGACATAAAACAGGGTGAACCCCAAAACATAAGTGCAGAAATAAAGCCCGACATCGGGATGTCACTCGTCATGAGCATCTAACACAACTGATCCGAAAATAACAAGACTAACATTGTCTGGAATCCGAAATACAGAAATAAGGAAATATAGGTAAGAATAAAGTTGGGTTGCGTACGCCGACAGCTACCTCGCGATCTCCAATGACCAGCTACGGGTACTACCAACAATCACCGTGTCTAACAGCTCCTGGATGTGCACACGAGGTGCAGGGAGTAACATGAGTAAGCCAACTCAGTAAGTAACAACAACAAATAAGGAACTGAAGATAGTGACGAGCTACACAGTTTTTGTTTATTTTCAATAATTTCATAAAGGAAAATAGTCATGCTTCCCAAGTTCCGATAATTCAAGTCAAATCAATTTATTTTAGTCAAGTTAAAGTAAAACCAGATAAGAATATCTTTCAACAGATTCAAAACATGGAAACAGGGCAACTATGTTATCAAAAATGTAATCATATACTGCCTCTCAGGCAATCATCTCTCAGTCCTCTCAATCACTCCAACCTCCCAATCACTCATTCCTCACAATCATTCGGCACTCGGCAGTTTGCACTCACACTCAGTAGGTACCTGTGCTTACTAGGGGTGTGCAGACTTCGGGGTGTCTCCTTCAGCCCAAGCGCTATAACTAGCCAATCATGGCATAAATCAATAGGCTCTCGGCCTCACTCATTCATAAATCAATATAACATGCTACGACGTGCAGCCCGATCCCATAAATATCCTCACAATCAGGCCTTCAGCCTCACTCAGTCTTCAATCTGTCCAGCCTCTTTGGCTCTCAGAAATTAGGGACATCAGCCTAAACAACAATAACATGAAGTATCAGATAGAATAACAGAGACTGAAATATGATATACGAATAAAAAATGTGACTGAGTACAAATAACATTTAACAAGAATTTCAACATGTAACGCGGCCCCTGCGGGACCCAACAGTGCCAACATATAGCCAAAGCATGGTTTCTAAAATGATTTACAGTCAATATTTCATAACACATAGAGAGCATAGAGCTAACAACATGTTATTCAAGTTTACTGTTTCTATGGGACAGACGAAGTCACAATCCCCTGGGTGCACGCCCATATGCGCGTCACCTAGGATGTGCGTCACCTCCAAAATAGTCACAAGTCACAATATTCGGGGTTTCATATCACTAAGACCAGATTTACAACTATTACTTACCTCAATCCGAGAGAAATTCTACTCTGCGATGCCTTTGCCTATTGAATCGGCCTCCAAACGTCTTGAATCTAGCCAAAAGTAATACAACACAATCAGTAAATGCCAAGGAACCAACTCTACAAGACAAACAACTAAATTGGATGCAAATCCCTAAATTGTTTCAAACCCGGCCCCCCAGGTCCACGTCACAAAATCCCACAAAAGTCACAAAACTAGAAAGCCCATTCACTCACAAGTCTTCCCATACAATTTCATCAAAATCCGACATCATTTGGTCCCTCAAATTCCCAAATTATTCTCTCCAAAATCGCAAGACCTAACCCCTTATTTCACTTCAAAAATCCTAAGAAATCAATGGAAAACACCATAGCTAATGGTAATAGAGCTCAAGCAACTTACCTCAGTGAATATCCTTGAATCCCCTTCAAATATTCTCCCAAAAGCTCCAAACTACGTGTTCAAAATGGTGGAAATGAGCAAAAATTCGCGAAGTCTCTCTGCCTAGGCTTTCCGCAGCTGTGACTCTTAATGCACACCTGCGGTGCCGCTTTTGCAAACAAATCTTCGCATATGCGAAAAATCACTTAAAATCCCCAGACCGCTTCTGTGCTTCTAGACCGCAGCTGCGATCATCGCAGTTGTGGAACTAATATCTCACCTGGGGTCCCACACACGCACCTACGCCCTTTCTTCTGCTTCTACAACCATCTCAGGTGCGAAAAACCCATCGCACATGTGGACTCTACCAGCCCTTCCTTCCTTCGCTTCCGTGGCTGCATTCCCGCTTCTGCGGGCTTGCACCTGCCGCCCCCACTCACAGGTGCGGTTATGACAGCAGAGTTTAACTTAAGCAAATCCTGCAATTTCTAAAATTGTTTCGTCAATCACCCGAAATAAACCCAAGGCCGTTGAGACATAAACCCAACATACCAACAAGTCATATAACCCCATACGAACTTAGTCGAACCTTCGAATCACTCAAAACAACATCAAAATACCAAATTACACTTTGTTTTAGGCCTAAGAACTTCTAAACTTCCGAATTTCACAACCGATGTTGAAACCCGTTGAACCACCTCGACCTCAAATTTTGCACACAAAGTCAAAAATGACACCACAAACCTATTCCAACTTTCGGAATGCCATTCCGACCCCGATATCAAAATTTCCACTACCGTTCATAATCGCCAAAATTCCAACTTTCACCAATTCAAGCCTGATTCTACCACGGGCCTCCAAATCACATTTCGAACACGCTCCCAAATCCCAAATCACCTACCAGAGGTAACGGAACCATCAAAATTCAAATTCTAGATCATTTACACATAAGTTAATATCCGTTTAACTTTTCCATCATAAAATTTCTCCTTAGAGACTAAGTGCCTCAACTCACTCCTAAAGCACTCCGAACTCGAAACAATTGACTCGGTAAGACATAATATAGCTGAAGAACAAGAATGAAGCAGAAAAATAACTCTCAAAACGACCGGCTAGGTCGTTACATAAATGAACTCGAACCCCGCTTTTAAAATATTCTGCCCAGCACAACACCCTTCTTCTTTGCATTCGCGACCCTCTGATCGTGTTCATGAAGGCCAACTAAACCACCCATTCATGTTTGTGTTCCCTTCTATGCATTCGCGCATGCCAAATGGCCTTAGGCCCAGCTCCCTCCTCTCTTCTTCGTGTTAGCGTCGCCTTGGACGCGTTCGCAAAGGCTTGTCAAGCTCTTGCCTCGCATTTTCATGTACTGGCTCGCGTTTACAAATTCCAAACCAAGAAGACCCACAAATTCCTCTTCACAAAGGCAGGACTTCCTTCATGTTCGCCAAGAAGGAAATTAGACACCAGCAACATCAATCCAAAACAACTCCAATATGGTCTGAAACCATCCCGAAAAGAAACACACTCGAGGCCCCCAGGACCCCATCCAATTACTCAAGCAAATCCAATAACATGACACGGACCTGCTCAACACCTCAAATCACATCAAACAACATCAAAATCATGAATCGCACCCCAATTCAAGCTTAATGAACTTTAGAACTTCAAACTTCTACATTCGATATTGAAACCTATCAAATCACGTCCGACTGAACTCAAATTTTGCACACAAATCACGTCCGACTGAACTCAAATTCAAGCTTGAAAAGTCCACTCCCGGTTAAACTTCTCAAAAACCATCAAATTTCTAACTTTTACCAAATGACCACGAAATGACCTACGGACCTTCAAATCCACATTCGGACGCGCTCCCAATAACAGAATCACCATACAAATCTATTCCCAAACTCAGAATCCTAAATGAACATCGAAAAGATTAAAATACACTTCCACACAAAATTTATGAAATCCTTCCAAGACAAAAACCATCATACGAACCTGTTGAAACTTTCAAATCCTAATTCCGAGGTCGTTTACTCAAAAATCCAACCCTAGTCAATTCTTCTAACTTAAATCTTCAAAAATGAGAATTTTCTTTCCATATCAAGTCTGAACTTCATGTATTTCAATTCCGGCCATCCGTACAAGTCATATCACCTGAAGTGAAGCTACTCATGGCTCAAAATTCTAAATGACATGCTAGAGCTCAAAACGACCCGTCGGATCATTACAATTTCCTACAATTCTGAACAAAGAAAGATTCATTGGTTTTTAAAATGGTGATCAGCTTGTGGCCATTATTATTTTAGTCTCTTGATCCCGAATGATCTTCTTTAATTATTTCAACTACAACTGGTTATTTCTTGAATACCAACTATAATTCTAACATGGGAGAACCTTTGGCTTTTCCAAACTTTGCCATGACAGTTTGTCGCATGGGATTTAACCCTTTTCAAATTTATCTTGACTTTGTGGGCATTTCACTTTTGACTTCTTTCAAAGGTTTCAATTTCAAAGCATCCACCAATCGTGGCCAGTCAGGGTCGACTTGATGCCCTTACTTAGGCTGTGCACCTTTTGAATATATTAGCTTGTTTTAAACGAGAACCCCTGTAATTCGGTCTTACTATCTTTTCTTCGCCTTAATTTTGGAACAAAGTTAACTAATAGGGATTCAAAGAAAAAAAAGGGAATAGAGAATTAATTTAAAATAAGAGGTGTCCCTTTCGGGGAACTGAAAGATGTATTTATCTGGGAGTACATGCGGACATCAATGAACATGATATGCCTTTTGGACTAGATTCATGATCTTTATAAACCGTACGACTCTTAGAAACTCATCTCAACTTTGAATTGAAACCGAAAAACCATGCTCAGGACTGTGTTGATGTCATGGCTGCATGGATCCTCTTTCGATCAATAGTGCCCTTTACCGATTTTCACTAGCTAACCTCTATCATTTCTCTTCTTGCCATAGACTTATAGTTCCCCTTCGGGTTTTCACTAATCAAGACTCTCTTATTTTTATTTTTTTCCCACTCACCATTGCCTTACAGTGACCATGAGAGTTTTCACCAATAGAACTCTCTCATTTGGTTGCATCGGACCCAAGTAACTGTATCCTTAGATTCTTGAACATTCTCGTTGATTGATAGAAAAGACTTGAAAAGATTTGGGTAAAAAGAATTTTGATTGAATTACAACTTTGGAAGCTTTCCGATGAAACCATCATCAAACTATTGTAACATCTGCCCTAGTTTTCACTTATGGGGTAATGTGGATTTTTATTTTGGTGTGACCGAACCCCAGAGTGAGGTTGCCTATGTATTCTTTCAGAATTAGGTAGGACGTAGTTGAATTATATGAACTTCGTTTTGGATTCTTGTTTTGTTTTGTTTTTTCTTTTCTTCTGCTTCTTTTCTTCTTTTTTCTTTTTCTTTTCCTTTTTTTGGTCTTCTATTTTTCTTCTTCTCGTTGTCCTTTTTTTCTATTTCTTTTTCTTTCTTCTTGTTTCTCTATAATACCATCATGTTCCAAAGAGGGTAATCGAAGAAAAGTAACCGGCTCAAGGGTTGGCAAAAAGAGTTAATGGTGTTTGGGTAGCGAGAATTAGATCATTCGCCATCCCAATCAGAGAACAATAATACTGCATAGGCGGTTAAACATAGTACCTTTTGACTGTATCCGCATTGACACTTGTCTCGAGGTCATTTCCTTCGATGTCTCACAAATACAATGCTCTCCTTGGTAAAACTCCGGTTACAATGTGTGGAACTTTCTAATTTGGAAAAACTTTTCCTTTAGCTTCTTCATGCTACGACAGGATACAGCTCAAAATGAGTTGCCCATTTCAAATTTCCTGGGCCTCACTTTTTTTTGTAGGCACGGGCCATTCTTTGTTGGTGCAGCTACCCGTAGCAAACAACAGTCAATCATTTTTCATCAATCAAAGTCAATTGCTCCAATCGGGTCTTAACCTAATCTTCTTCCTCGATCTCAGCTTCAACAACGAATTAAAGAGAGGGAATTTCAACTTCTGCTCGTATCACGACTTCAGTGCCATAAACTAATTAAGTAAGGAAAGATTCATTTGGACTTGGTTTAGGCTTACTGTTCCAATTCTATATTTATTTCCTTAAGAACCTTATCTTTATTGAATTATGCTTCTTGATTCATTCTTTTGAAGTGTGATAGCATTTTAGGATCTAGGCATGAAGTCTGCAATTATGCCATGTTATTAAAATTTGTATTAAAAGAACTAAAAAGAGAATAAGAAAAGTGATAAGATTAAGAAGAACGACTTTCATTAACGATGAAATATTGATTTCATTTATTTGATTTTAAAAATTTTTTTGTTGAAGAATTTTAAGAGATAGAAGGGTTTACATCGAAAAGTAAGAAAATAAAAGTAAAACAATCGAATTAGACCCTGAAATAATCTGGATGCAGAAAGGGCAGCAAGTTCGACTGCCAAGATTCCCATCTGACAAAGAACTTTTCATTGCTTAGCTGCCGTTTTAGGTTTCTCTTCTATCGTGGAGATGGCTACATGACTTTAGTGCCAGATCAAACTCCCCATTATCATATATCATTCTAACGATTGACCCATTGTTGTAGTAGGCAAAGGATTGTTTGTCACATTAGGGGCCTCTTCTTCCCTAAGAACTATTGTCTTGACCTCAGTGAGGTCCTCCACTTATCTTTTGAGAGTCAAATAGTCTTCAATATCATGTTCCACTACTCCAGAATAGTATTCACATCTAGCATCAACTCAGTGCGAGGGGGACTCGGGGTTTAGCCGGTTCGAGGCCACTAGCTGCAATAGACCTAGCCTAGTTAGCATTTGGAGCAAACATGAATACGATTCACCAATATGGGTGAATTAATTACTTTTGGGAGGTTCTCTTTGGCTGGGATTGTATTGGGTAATATTTTGTTGGGGATTATATAGCGCTTGGTAGGGAGGGGCATTTTTAGGAGGTGTAGCTCACCTTTGGTGTGATTTTGTGGTCGTGTGTAGGTTGTGCATTCATCACCATTTAGTGAGGTGGTACCATGGAATATGAAGTATCATGATGTGAATGGTAATGTTTTGAAGTTCTGGGCGGCCTATATGATTGGCTGAATGACCTGCGGGCCTCCCTCGAGCTTAAAGCCATCATGGCTCCCTCTTCTCTCTTGTTTCTGTTTTCCAAACACCCTGGACCATTGTGGATGGCCTGATATGTGGTTTTGAAGGTGGCCAGACTCAATATTCTTCCTGTTTTCATGAAATTCTTAACTATTTCTCTTATCCTAATCGCCTCAGCAAAAGGTTTGTTAACGGCAGCTAACATGTAATGGAGGTAATCTGGATCTTGAGCTTGGAGAAAATAGTCAATCATTTCTATCTCTTTCATTGGTGGTTTGACCCTAGCAACATGCTCCCTCCACTTGATTGCATATTATCTGAAGCTTTCTGTTGATTTCTTCTTTATGTTTACGAGAGATGAGCGATATGGCACTATATCAATAATGTACTGAAACTGTTGGATAAAATCTTGAGCTACCAAACATGCAGTGAGAGGTGTCTTGATCTATGAACCATTCTAAAGCAATTCCCGTCAAACTTTCCCCAAAATAGGCCATGAGTAATTCTTCTTTGTCTCCTACTCCTCTCAATTGGTTACAATACCTCTTCAAATGGGCCACATGATCACCATGCCATCATACTTGTCAAACTTGGGGGTCTTGAAGCCGGCTGGCAAATGAACATGGGGAACATGCATAGATCTTTGAAAGAAACACTCTAGTGGCCTCCCAAGCCCTATATGTTACTCATGGTTTGTTCCAAGCTCTTCATTTTTTTGGTCATTTCATCTTGTTCCATATTCTTGTCAAGCTTTTCAATCTCAATTGAGAATACATTTTGAGGAGTATGCTTGTATGAATCTGGAACCTTGAAAGTCAGTTCTGGAGAGTAATGCTGGGCATCATGAAAATTGATTTGTGGATCATTGTTGGACTTTTGAGCAAGAGGCAGTTGAGAGACAATTAAAGTATGGACAATGGGTACATTAGGTGGGTTATTTTTTACGGTGCGATTTGAGGAAGTGAAATGTAGGTACTAGGAATAGTGGGAAGGTTAATGCTCGTACTGAATCCAGGTTAGTACAATGATTACTTGTTATGGAGATATGCACTTGAGTTGCTACCGATACATTATGAAGGTAATCCGAAGGCCCTATGGGTAGTGGGGCGGTGCCTGTCCATTCAACCATGCTTGGTACATCTCTGCCAATTGTTGCTTCAACACTCTTACTTCTTCAACCAATCCCGAATCTTGTTTGACCAATTGTCCATGGACATCATCGTTATCTGACTCATTCTTAGTGTTGTTTGCCATTCTACTTTTTTCTTTTCATCTCGCGTTGTAAGGGTGAGTCGCCAGTTTAAACCACAAACCAACCACCTCTGTTTAACTTTATCTTTAAAATTACAAACAACAAACCTGTTAGAGTTAGGCATTTTGCAAATGTTAATCACATATTATATGTGATGCACCTAATGCCATTTTCATTTCAAAAATGAGTTTGGAAGGCTTCATGCTTCATCCCGACTTATTGGTTTATTTCATCTTGAATTTAACGCTCTCTTTTCTTTCCATTTTTTTTCTTTTTAATTTCTCTCAACTTTTATATTTTTATTTTATTTTGTTAGAAACCGGTCAACATGTACAAACCGAATCAAACATAATGCACAAGTAGCACATAAGATGCATCAGGATGGTCTTGTAATTCTCAGGTACACCTGTCCTAGATGGACCCAACCCCTGTGTTGAGTTTCCAAAGTCAAATGCACATAGTGCAAAAAACGTTCCTACTAGGGATCGAAAATGAGATATGTTATTCTAGGTTTAAATCCTAGGGGGAGTGCTTTAGTTCTGACTTACCCAAGTGGACAGCTCGAGCCGAGGTGGGGGCAATGTACCGGGAGCACGAAAGTCTATACGGCCTAGTTACCGACCCAGCCTTGTTGTTATTGGTATGACTTCTAACAGAGAAGTGGACTACGGGCAGGTGTGCACCATAAATATAGAAGACTCGGAAGGGAGGCGTAAGAAGACAGTTTAATACAGTTCAAGTAATATGAAAGCGGTAAATAAGCGGCAATTAGAACATTAGGCCAACAAATACGGTAATAACATCCAATCAATAGAGCCAAGTATATATCACATTACAACCTGGAATTCTGAACCCTGAACCAGAAGTTCTGGGATCTTCTCCCTACCAGAGTCGCAAGAGCTGTGACACCTCATTCTTACGGAGAAATGAGGTTTTCCAATTAAAGTGATATAATTTGATAAGGGATTGATTATTTAATTAAAGAGTCGCCACTTGGAATTAATTATTTCCCGTGTTCCAAGTCACCAAATTATTTTAAATCCAATTCAAGGAAATTGACTCGGTTTATGTGTGCAAAACACATAAGACTGAGTAAGGAATTCAGTCAACTCAGGAGAAGGTGTGAGTCAGTCCCGAGTGTCTTGGTTCAAAAACAGTCACTTTAATTACTATAACAGGCTTAAAAATTATGGATATTTTATGTTCTATGAAAATTTATGCACTTTTGCCTTAAACCGCTATTAATTGCTTGATTATTTATAATTATGGAATTATCTTGAAACGAATCACGCGTACGTGTATTCATTTTGTTTGGTGTGTCAAGAATCATTTCACCCATACGTGTACATAATTAATAACACTTTATTATTTTTAAGATTATTGGGACAAAGTCATGCGCACACGTACCTTGATTTATTTTGGGAATCGTAATTATATCACGCGGACATATGTATAATTATTATGGTAGATTAAGATCACTTCTAAAGCAATTAACATGTCGTAAATTATAACTTAACATTAATCTTTTTGAATTAACGATAATATTAATAAAGGCAAAGATGTAGCTATCTGACTAAATCTGCCAGCATTACCAACACTCCAGCCAACTATTGAAAATCAAAACTCATTCTTTTGATTAAATGAAACTACAGATCATTCAACATAAATCATAACAGAGTCCAAATGTTCTCTACTTTTAAATTAATGCCCCAAATACTAGACTTCAAATGGCCCATTATCATTAAAACAAGTACTACAGCCTATTTGTCATCTAAATCAGAGTTAACCTAAAATCCTAATCCCAAAGTGTCACGACCCTAAACCCAGACCCGGTCGTGATGGCGTCTCTCGTGAAGACACGGCCAATCGACATATTTCCAATCCAGTCTTTATGTAATTAAACAATAAGCATTACGTCTAAAACATGATATAAACTTAGAAGCATCAATGACAATACAAAATAATTCGCGGAATACAACCCAACTCAGCCCAATACCGGAGCGTCACTAGTCATGAGCATCTACTAAGTCTAAATAAACTGACAAAGTCTGAAATGTACTCAGTACAGTCTAATAGAATGAAGAGAGAGAAACAGTGTTCGAACGCCAGCAACTACCTTGCTAAACTCCGATGGCTCTGCCTCTGATCAATCAATACCCGCTACTGGGTTAAGAAAATACGTGAATCTCAACACAAGGTGCAGGGAATAAAGTAAGTACTCCAACTCAGTGAGTAATAATCATAACTAAATTCTTAATGGTAAGAAATCACGAAAAGAGCATCAATATACTGTATAGAAGCAATTCAAAAACTAGTAAGAAAGTAATGAAGCTGCAAAATCGCTTGAACATCTTTGCTCAGTTTAATCTTCTTTAAAATGACTTTTTCAATAGTTACGCAAATGAATGCGGAACAACTAGTGCAGATAAGCATAGAAATTCATCCCTCGGGCACAAATACACAATTAAGCAGGTAAATGATAGGCAAATAATAAAGATAACCACATAAGGTTCACCCCTCGGGCACAATATCAACAAATCCGTCCCTCGGGCAATATCTCAGAACGGTACCAGCACTCGGGCAATCACATAGAACCATACTAGCCCCTCGGGCTATATCTCACATCACAATGGGTACCCGTGCTCACTGGGGGTGTGCAGACTCCTGGAGTGGCCCCTTACGGCCCAAGTGCAATAACAAGCCATCTCATAGCATCAAATCTAGGCCCTCAACGTCATATCAATCAAGCCACCTCGTGGCGTACATATATCCGGCCCTCGGCCTTAAATTTGTACCAGTATATCACTACTGCGGCATGCAGCCCGACCCAAAAAGATATCCTCTCAACACAGGCCCTCGACCTTACTCAGTCAAAAATCACATAAGCCTCTCGGGCAATAGTAAAACAGTGGTTCTTAGCCAAAAACATCATTTAAATATCATTTGAGTATTAAAACTAGGTAAACATGGCTGAGTTTTGAAAACAGTGGAAAATAACATGACCGAGTTCAAGTTTAAAGTCAAAACAATGAGAAAGTATAAAAAAAAATCCCCAAAAGGTTCAAATAGTTGGCACGAAGCACAAATATGGCATGTGTAACGTCCCGTAAATAATTTTGGTCTCAAAACTTAGTAACCCATGGTGTCGACTCCGAATATGTGTTAGGAATGTGTAGTGATTTAAGCCTTTAAAAATCAAAAGAATCAATTTTCTAGAAAATTTTCATTTATGTGGTCCAAAATGCGGTCGCAGATCAGCTATGCGGACCGCATTCCTACCGCAGAGTCAAGAAAAGAGTTGTTCTAAGTTGATGTCAAAAATACGTTCCATTATGCGACCGCATAATCGATATGCGGACCGCATTCCTACCGCAGAGTGAAGCAGAGAGTTGGTCTAAGTTGATGTCAAAAATGCAGTCGAATCTGCAATCGCATAAGCAACTCTGCGGACCGCAAAAACCATTCTGCGATCGCAGAATGGTTGCAGAATGAGGCAAAATAGCCCAATTCTGGGCAATGAGTTCTGCGACGAATCTGCGGCCCGCATACCTATTTTGCGGTCAGTTCTGCGATCGCATAGTTGACATCAAAGGGTTAATTTTCTAATTTTCATAACACGACCCCATTTTGATATATAGCCTTTGGGGCTTCATTTGGGGTCATTTCCTACTGATTTTAGAGAGAGGTGAGAGCATTTTAGAGAGAGAAAGAGGAACCCAACATTTAAATCATCCAAATCTTGCATCAATCTTCAAGAATCAAAGAACCCAACAACAAGTACTTTATCTAAGAGGTAAGATTCTATACCCTAGGTTTTAATTTCGAGTTTGGAGTATAAGATGGGGTATTGAGGTATGATTCTTGGGTGTATTAGTATTGTGTATACATGCATTTACAACTTAGGTTTATG
>MU720468.1:116557-174429 GCA_026770625.1 Nicotiana glauca | reverse complement strand
ATATATATATATATATATATATATATATATATATATATTAAAATTAAGATAAAAGTTTAAAATATTAACACTTTATCTAAAAGAAATATTTACACTGAAATAGTACAGAATCTGGGTGTGGTAAAAAATAAGTTGTTCACAGTGATGGCTTTTGCGCTGGTGCGGCCACTGGTCTTGATGTATTGAGCCACAGATGTGGGGTTTTGCTCGCAGCGCACACAGGCTATTTTTCCGCAAATGAGAAAATCCCTAGCAGATTACCTATACATCGAGGGTTAGGTTGTTTTTACCATATCTTGAGTTGTAGAGCTCGGTTTGGAAGATTTTGGAGAGGATTTTCACTATTTGGATTGAGGTATGTATTTTTTACTCGAATTTGATTATATTTCATGATCCTATACTTCTTTTTATCATTTAATTAGTGATTTAAATTGAATAAATTGGGTATTTTTGTGAAATATTTTTTAAAATGTAAAATGATGATTTTATGGCCGATTTGAAATCGGAATTGGATAATTTTGGTATGAATGGGCTAGTATCGGAATGGATGTTTGGATTTTCTCAGTTTTGTCGGGTTCTGAGGTGCGACCCTGGGATTGACCTTTTGGTTTGACTTATTTATTTAGATTCTTTGAGGTAAGTATCTTGCTTAACTTCGTGGAGGGAAACTATCCCTTAGGAATTGAGTTGAATGTATTATTTGAATTATGTGAAAGACGTGTACGCGAGGTGACAAGTGGGTACTCGGTCTGGGTTTATATGCTGTATTTGACTGGTAAGACTCCTAATCTTCTTACATGCAATAACTGAAGTTGTCATATTATGTTATACCCTCTATATTATGCTTCCTCTTACATGCTTTATTTGAAGTTGTTAGCACAAGTTCAATCTTTTATTTGTCAACTCTTATATGCTTATTTGAAGTTGTTACCTCTTTTATTATCATATTACCACTTCTATCATTGAATGATTCTTATTTAAAGTTTCTATTACATGATATTCCTTCAATGTCAAGTTATTCTCATGTATTTAGACGTCGTTGCTATTTCATGTCATATTTTTCATTGTTATCTATTTCATGGAAATACCCTCATTATTGATCTTATTCTTAAATAGTTAATTGAATTTGAAGTTATTGTGCATCATTAATCTATTTTAGTTCAAGTTGTTGTTTAATAGAGTATGGTTCTTTGTAGAGTATCTTTCCCATTTCGTTTTGTTGCTATTGAGTTCCTTGTACACATTCTGGTTGAGCCATGTGCTATGTATTGTGGTTATATTGGTATTGTAATTTTGTAAAGGTTATGGCACGAGGTCACCTGTGGTACGAGTCGATACGTGGTGTTATTGTGATGTTAGCACATGTGGTTTTGTTATGTGGATTGATTGTTGCTATGAGGAACATAAAGGTGGCATCTTACTGTTGTTGATTGTTTGGGCGAAGTAATATGGGTGGCTATTGTATGAAATATAAGGGTGGCTAGGTCAGGGATGATATGTGTGGGCCTAGGGGCATAATGTTGATGATATTCATGTGATGGTGTGATTTTCCTTATGTGCGTCGTGCATCTTACATGAATTGTTGTGTTGCTTCCGATGAGCTACTCGATATCTTTGATATTACTTGTTGAAGTGGATTGTAATAGCACACTTGCACATGAATACATCGTGTATGCCACTTATACCAGTTCAGGAGTATATAATTCGATATTTGTTGATATCCACATGTATTTTTGTATGTCTCCTTTCATGGTGATATTCAGCCCGTGACCCTGGCACGTGGATTGTGATAGCGAGCCTGTGACTATACCAGACAACTTGAGGTATTGGTACGTGAGTCATCCATGCGGTTGTTATTTATAATTTGGTACCATGACTAGTGATTATGAGATAAGGTATCTCGGAGAAATTTTATTGTGAAACTAGTGTTAGAATAACTTGATCAGTTGGTTATCAGTTGTTCTTATTTATTTGGTTTCACTGGTTCTTTAACATTGTCCTGATTACTTTACTACATATATCACATGTTTATTTCTTGTTTCCATTAATTGGTTCTCTCTTTAATTTTTAGCTTTATACTTCTATAACACAAGTTATTATGACTAGCAGGTGTCTTCACTTGTACCTTGTCACTACTCTACCGAGGTTAGTCTTGATACTTACTGGGTACTGTCACGACCCAATTTCCATATCCGGTCGTGATGGCGCCTCTCGTGAAGACAAGGCCAGCCAACTAACCCAAACCCTCTCTTTAACAATTACTAAACATAAATGAATAGAAAGTACAACTTGATGGCATTAAAAACTACTAATTACAACCCAACACAATACGACCGGGGTGTCACAAGTGACGAGCATCTAAGGAAGACCGAACACCACTACAGGGCCAATAATATATACAAAATAAATCTGGAGTTTAAAAGATGAAGTCCGGTACCGCGAACACTGGCGGTCACCTTACTCAGCTACAATAGTAATACCTTCAATCCGCTATTAACCTACTACCGGGTGAACAATACCTGCAACTGCATGTGAGGTGCAGGGAGTAAAGTGAGTACTCCAACTCAGTGAGTAATAAGTGTAAATAATAACTGAGAAGAAAAAATCACGTAAGGCACTCCATCATGCTATAAAGAACAGTGCAATCCTTTGAGAAATCAGTAAAACCGTGAAATCCTTTAGAAAATATCTGGGCTTAGTTAAAACCTCTTTTGAAAATATCTTTTTCAACAGTTAAGCAAATGAATGCATAATCAGATAGTACAAGTCCGCACGTAAGTCAGCCCCTCGGGCACAACACTCCATTAACGAATAACACCAAGGTATCTGATAAACAGTGCAAGAAGTAGCATGGATGTCAATGATATGAGGGTGCCAAATGTCATGACAAACATTACAAAATAATAACAAATTTATGAGTGCAATGCAATGCATAAGACGGTACACTCCGGTACCCGCTGCGGCGTGCAGCCCGATCCATTTAACTTCGATGGTGCTTACTGGGGGTGTGTACAGGCTCCGTAGGGGCTCCTACAGCCCAAGCGCAATATTAAGCCATCTCGTGGCATCTATTAATTCCTGGTCAGTCATTGTTACCGGACCAATTTACAACATACATTGTCACTGTTACTACCGTTTCAAGTCACATCATACAGTGTCAATTTTACCACTGTTTCAAGTCACATCATACAGTGTCATTGTTACCACTGTTTCAAAATCACTGCTGCGGCGTGCAGTCCGATCCATGCTCAGTCTAGAAATCAACATAAGCCCCTTGGACATTTGTAAAACAGTAGTTCTCAGCCCGAAATATCATGTAAAATATAATTTGAGTTTTAAAAACTTAGAAGTATGACTGTGTTGCAAAACAGTATTTAAAACCTTGGACTGAAACCAAATGATATGCATGATATGCTAAAATAATAATATCAATCCCTGAAGTATTTACATAGTTGGCACGAAGCCCCAAAAATGGCAGTTAGCCCATAGTATGACGATACAAGTAGTTTCAGTCAAACACACGGTAAAATCAACAACCAGGACGGACCAAGTAACAATACCCAACGGTGCTCTATCCCACGCTCATATCCGACGTGCAAGTCATCTCAATACAGCACGATGATGTGCAAATCTGGGGTTTCAAACCCTCAGGATATCATTTACAAGTATTACTCACCTCGAACCGGTGAAATCTCTAGCTCGCGACGCCTTTGCCCCTCAAATACGCCTCCATGCGTGTCATATCTAACCAAAAATAGAGCGAATACATCACAATATACTAAGGGAACAATACGCAATCGAAACAATCGAGAAATAGCAAAAATCTCAAAACTAGCAAAACCCGAGCCCCGGGCCCACTTCTCAAAACTCAAAAATTTTCACGTCATCGGGTTTCTTATCTCGCCACGAGTCTAACCATACAAAAATTATCCAAATCCCATATCATTTCAACCCTCAAATCCGTGATTCTATCAAAGAGGGTTTTCTACCCTTTTCCAACAAAATTCTCAGATTAAACGCTAAAACTCGTCATAGATTCAAGTTATACAACCAAAATTTAGTTAAGAATACTTAACCCGTTGTTCTTTATGAAAATCAGACCAAAAATCGCCATAACCGAGCTCCAAATCGTCAAAAATGGGAAATGGGAACGAAGTCCCATTTCAAGAACTTAACCTTTCTGTCTAGGCCTTTTTCCACTTTTGCGGTCCAGGGACCGCTTCTGCGGTCCCGCTTTTGCGGTCCCACTTTTGCGGAAAATAACCCGCTTGTGCGGTCCACCTATCACAGAAGCGATTTCGCTTCTGCGGAATAAAATCCGCTTCTGCGGTTCCTGGCCAAACGTCCACTTTCCGCTTCTGCGGCTGCCAAGCCGCTTTTGCGGCTCCAAAACCGCAGAAGGGAAAATACCAGAAGCAGCAGGCCTTAAAATTTCATAAGTCCAAAAATTCTCCATTTAGCCATCCGAACTCGTCCCGAGGCCTCCGGGACCTCATCCAAAAATACCAATATGCCCTATAACGTTATTCAAACTTGTTTAAATTATCAAAATGCTTCCACTAACATCCGAATCATCAAATTATGTCGAATTCAAGCCTAAGTTCTTTTAATACTTCCAAAACACGCATTCGATCAAAAACCCAACCAAACCACGTCCGAATGACCTCAAATTTTAGACACATATCCCAAATCACCTAACGAAGCTACAACAACTCTCGGAATTCCATTCCGACTCTCGGATCAAAATCTCACCTATCAACCGGAATTCGCCAAAATACTAACTTCGCCAATTCAAGCCTAATTCTACACCGGACCTCCAAAATTACTTCCGATCACACTCCTAAGTCACAAATCATCCCCCAAAGCTAATCGAATCATCGGAATTCAAATTCGATCCCTCTAACACATAAGTCAACGTCCGTTTGACTTTTCCAAAACAAACCTTCCTTAAAGAGACCAAGTGTCTCATTCCCTACTAAAACCAATCCAAATCGACTCGATCACTTAAAATACTGATAATGAAGCATAGAGAAACATAAGATGGGGGAAATGGGGTGGTAACTCACGTGACAACGGGTCGGGTCGTCACATCCTCCCCAACTTAAACAAACGCTCGTCCTCGAGCGGACCCAGAGTTGTTTTAGAAGTTCACCAATAGCTGAATAACTTTACCTTGCATACACTCGGGAATGACCCCACGTCACCCTATCTATCCTAGACCCGACAACACAACATAGTAGAAATTTCGCAATCCATCTAGTCTATAAACCATAGAACCATATTTCACTTTCCGAAATCTTACACAAGATTAGAACCTCACATCTTTATTCAAAATAAGCCCGAACCAACTGTAATAACCCATACCTGCAACCTCGGTTGCAATAATATGATATACCACATAACTCAAACACATGCAGCGATAATTTCCATTCACAACAGCTGCCCACGACAACTAAATATCGATAAAAAACCTCTTGTTAGATAAAGTTTCATTCCAACACTTTCATATACTACCAATGATAAATAAAACACACAATAAACCATATCCATTTCTCAGATCAACCCTTCATGAGGCCATTTCTTCTCTGGCAACTACCATAGCCGAACCTCGATATTTACCCATCAAACATGCTAAAATCGAATCTATTTGCATTCATTAATGATCCCCACTATCTTTTTTGACCAAACAGACCATCCTGGTGACATGACACAATCAATACAGCCTAAGCCACAACTTGCATAATACGCGCACCAATAAGAAACGGTCTAAACAAACCCAAATTATGAAAATGACTCAACTGAGAGAGTTGTACCCCAAACTCGCCAGTACTGCCACAAGACAAGGCTGAGACACTGTCTTACATCATAGAAATAGGGTACACAAATTTGACCTGCAAGGTCATGTTTCCACATTACTTTGTTACAACGCGCGATCCTATTCAAATACTACTCCACGGGAAAACACCCCTAATCACTATACTCAAAATCGACAACCATGCTCACTTGATGTTTGGAGCCCAAGCAAATCATTACACCCACGATGAAACAAATAACATACACCACGCAAACCTAATAGAACATAACTGGTACGTTATTCACCGAGCGACATCTAATTACTCATCCCGCTCGACTTTCACTACTACAACTCCTACTGGAGCCAGACAATCAGGTGCCCTGCACCAAATTAATACCGAAATCAACAACCTCGCCCGGCGGCATGCCTAGCCACAAGAAACTCATCCGAAAAGTCCCCCAATACCGAAACGGGATCAATGATAGCAACTTCTGCACTGACATCCATCACGAATGCCCAATTAAGAAAGCAGTCCTTCCCAGCTGTTCGCTGGTTCTCTGAAATATAAATCATTCTGCTAAAACATATTCTAACGCACTTCACCACTTAACCTATGGCATTTCCGGTGTAGCCCCTAATGCAATAGTTCAAAATCACCCAACACTAAGACAGCCAGTCTGAATTCCAACATCACATCTAAAATATAACATACCAGTGAATAAAGATCCACCACCACAACATATCCTGTACATCAGAACTCAAGTCTCCAACTCCATATAGCACACAAATCATCATACCTAATCCCAGTTTCCACCGTGCAATACACGCACACATTTGATACTTATTCATTCCATGACAGATACTCAATATTTACCTGTGCTACCGAGCAAACTCGAATACCACCAGTGGACCCAACAAGAACAAGCCGTAATACTACTGAAATATAATCAGTTTAATCACATTACCTTTTTCCGAGACATATACTCTCATCAAATCACTTCCACTTGGCAATACCATTTTTCCTGATCATCCGAAGATCATTTATCTAATCACTTAGAAGGAATCACTACACAACCCATGCTCTGCATGACATACACAGGTCTTGTTCAAATTCTTACAATACTGACACGACAGATAATATCTGTATACATTCATAACCACTACCGAAACAACAATTAATTAGTTCTATACTCTTGGCAAGAACTATCACCTCGTTCTGAACCAAATAATGGTTTTAGCCCCTTAATTTACTTTATATACTCAGATTGCACTAATCTCGAATTCAATGATCTTGTCTTACCCAGTAGGAACTGCTCAGCCAATGAGCCACCCCAGATATGGTCAAAGTCACACATGTGAACCAAACAATGTGCCAATAGACTATCAATTCGAATGCAATACAAAAGAAAACAAGCTCTGGAAGGAATTACCAAATCCCACGCACTAATATAGACTTTCCTTGGAAAACAAGAAGCAAGGCATACAAAGATAGCATATAGAAAACTATACTGGATATCACACTGTTGCGGCGTACCACCCGATCCACAGATAGATCTCACATAAGGAGATACACATTGAGCCAAATCTGCTCATTACAACAAAATAACGAATATCGGTCATAAGCATGCTAAGTTCATAATATCATCCCTGAGGGATATTTAGCATTATAAACTACAAAACTCAAGCACAACTGTGGTGCAATATACAATCTGAATTTCAAGAGCCAAGTTGCTCAGGTAACATTATTCCTACGCGGACTCTCAACACATAAGCAATTTATCAAGCCATTTCACAAATCACACGGCGTAATGTATCACTACCTGAATTGTTTGATAATGATACATCAAACTGACTACTCCTCCATGAGGACCGCATCACAAAATGTACACATCTGGCCTGATATAGAGCCATTATTCACATTAAATCCGTCCACCGACTTCAAACTATTTATGATCACACTGAACTAGTCTGATAACCTTTCAAAGGTCCATAATAACTCCCTTTTTTTCATACACACAAGAACAACCGTCATAATCAGAGCAATCCTCCCTAGTTCACAACCCAATAGGCCAAGTACCCTCCAGGCATGAATCTTCAATTTAACGACACTATCACAACCTTCATACTTGGTTTACATCTTTAATCAGTCAAGTGACTACATGCCACACTTATATAATCTTGCAGTGGGACACACTCCCACAACCTACCGCAATAATATTTTAGGCGTACCTCTAAACCACCAGTCGAATTAACGCTGAAAAGAAATTAAGAATCATTAACCAGGGCGCAAAGCCCTTTCTGCGCAACACCGTTCTCAGGTGATGTTGAAGACAATACCAATTTACCTTAGGAATTAAAAATTTCTTTCCTGCTCATCCGAGCTCATGACATCTTTGTCATAATTTTCCTTTGCTCGTACCGTTCTCGGCCTAGTTTCCATAACCAGGACTGATTTGCCAATATGCCTCAAATCGGAACCAACAAAATGCGTAATCGTACAATCGGCTAGCCAATGGCAACCTCCCCAACTTGGCTCGATGCCATAGATCACACACATAATATTCATAACGCATATACTCCACTGCTGGCTTAGTACCATAGTAAGATTAAACTCAAATCCTCTGTAAGCTTGTGTAAACACATTTCATCTAGTACTATAACTCTTTGGTAA
Organism: Nicotiana glauca; assembly: GCA_026770625.1. Classification (NCBI taxonomy): domain Eukaryota; kingdom Viridiplantae; phylum Streptophyta; class Magnoliopsida; order Solanales; family Solanaceae; genus Nicotiana; species Nicotiana glauca. Next base: position 165,964 of record MU720468.1, on the reverse strand, counting down.
CCTCGCAATAGTTAAACTCACTCTCTTAAGCAAACCAAAAATTTAAATCTCAACACGTATATTTCGCTTGTAAATGAGATCTTCTAACAGACAACATAAGGATCACACCACTTTAGAACACTCAGCGGGAGACAACCCACCTGCTTCGCCTCAATCTAACATTTCTGTATACCTTCAACACATTACACATTAACTTAGTCTTCTCGAGTCTGAACTCATATTGCAACATGAAATTTACTTCTTTCTCAACTGGAAACATGAAAAAGTTCTTCATGCGCCCATAACTTGGGGCTATACCTTGAATCATGATGGAATTCAAATGCCTAGTAGTTCACATACATCCAGCAAGTCTTCCTCGACCATTCCAAGTTACACAGATACATCTCGCAGTACTAACATACTCATCACGTAGCTACCCAGCCGCCATTCCAACTAATAGGGAAAATACCAAATATAAAAGTTCAAAACACTTGCTCATGCAATCTCAATCCATAGGCAAAGATCCGGCCTCAAGTCTTCCAGACTAGCCCAATATATACTCACAGAGATCACGTCTCGCCCCTCGATCGGGGATTTTACAAGCCCTCAAGGCACATAAATTCTGAATGATCATGCACTCGTTCGAACATGTGGAAGGAATTTCAAAATTTCTTTTCAAGCTGAATCAAAGACGCACAATAAGAATTCAAGAATGTGAAGTTTTCCTAAAGGTTCTGCAGCCTCTCGATGATAAATACAGATGTCTCTGTACCGATCTGCGAGACTCTACTAAACCTGCTCATGACTCGTGAGACCTAGTAACCTAGGCTCTGATACCAACTTGTCACAACCCAATTTCCATACCCGGTCGTGATGGCGCCTCTCGTGAATACAAGGCCATCCAACTAACCAAAATCCCCTCTTTAACAATTACTAAACATAATGAATAGAAAGTACAACTTGATGGCATTAAAAACTACTAATTACAACCCAACACAACCCGACCGGGGTGTCACAAGTCACAAGCATCTAAAGAAGACTGAACACCACTACAGGGCCAATAATATATACAAAATAAAATCTGGAGTTCAAAAGATTAAGTCCGGTGCCACGAACACTGGCGGTCACCTTGCTCAGCTACAATAGTAATACCTTCAATCCGCTAATAACCCATTACCGGGTGAACAATACCTGCAACTGCACGCGAGGTGCAGGGAGTAAAGTGAGTACTCCAACTCAATGAGTAATAAGAGCAAATAATAACTGAGCAGAAATCATGTAAGGCACTCCATCATGCTATAAAGAACAGTGCAATCCTTTGAGAAATCAGTAAAATCGTGAAATCCTTTAGAAAATATCTGGGCTCAGATAAAACCTCTTTTGGAAATATATTTTTCAACAGTTAAGCAAATGAATGCATAACCAGATAGTGCAAGTCCGCACGTAAGTCAGCCCCTCGTGCACAGCAATCCATTAACGAATAACACCAGGGTATCTGGTAAACAGTGCAAGAAGTAGCATGGATGCCAATGATATGAGAGTGCTGAATGTCATGACAAACATTACAAAATAAGAACAAATGCATGAGTGCAATGCAATGCATAAGACGGTACACTCTGGTACCCGCTGCGGCGTGGAGCCCTATCCATTTAACTTCGACGACGCTCACTGGGGGTATGTACAGACTCCGGAGGGGCTCCTACAGCCCAAGCGCAATATCAAGCCATCTCGTGGCGTCAATTAATTCCTGGTCAGTCATTGTTACCTGACCAATTTACAACATACAGTGTCATTGTTACCACTATTTCAAGTCACATCATAAAGTTTCATTGTTACCACTATTTCAAAATCACTACTGCGGTGCGCAGCCCGATCCATGCTCAGTCTAGAAACCAGCATAAGCGCCTTGGGCATTTGTAAAATAGTAGTTCTCAGCCCGAAATATCATTTGAGTTTTCAAAACTTAGAAGTATGACTGAGTTTCAAAACAGTATTTAAAACCTTGGACTAAAACTAAATGATATGCAAGATATGCTAAAACACTAATATCAATCACCGAAGGATTCACATAGTTGGCACGAAGCCCCAAACATGGAAGTCAGCCCATAGTATGATGATAGAAGTAGTTTCAGTCAAATACACGGTAAAATCAACAACCGGGACGGACCAAGTCACAATCCCCAGCGGTGCTCTACCCCACGCTCATATCCGGCGTGCAAGTCACCTCAATACAGCACTATGATGTGCAAATCCGGGGTTTCAAACCCTCAAGATATCATTTACAAGTATTACTCACCTCGTACTACTGAAGTCTCTAGCTCGCGATGCCTTTGCCACTCAAATCGGCTTCGATGCGCGTCGTATCTAACCAAAAATAGAGCAATACATCACAATATGCTAAGGGAACAATACCCGATCGATAACAATCGAGAAATAGCAAAAATCTTGAAACTAGCAAAACCCAAGCCCCGGGCCCACTTCTCGAAACTCAAATTTTTTTACGTCATCAGGTTTATTATCTCGCCACGAGTCTAACCATACAAAAATTATCCAAATACCATATCATTTCGACCCTCAAATACGTGATTCTATCCCAGAGGATTTTCTACCCTTTTCCAACAAAATTCTCAGATTAAACGCGAAAACTCGTAATTGATTCAAGTTATACAATCAAAATTTAGTTAAGAACACTTACCCTATTGTTCTCTATGAAAATCGGACAAAAAATCGCCTTAACCGAGCTCCAAATCATCAAAATTGGGAAATGGGAACGAAGTCCCATTTCCAGAACTTAACCTTTCTGTCCAGGCCTATTTCCGCTTTTGCGGTCCCACTTTTGCGGTCTCACTTTTGCGAAAAATAACCCGCTTCTGCGGTCTGTTAATTTTCCCGACCAACCGTTTCTGCCGTCCACCTATCGCATAAGCAATTTTGCTTCTGCGGAATAAAATTCGCTTCTACAGTTCCTGGCCAAACGTCCACTTTCCGCTTTTGCGGCTCCAAAACCGTAGAAGCAAAAATACCAGAAGTAGCAGGCCTAAAAAATTTCATAAGTCCAAAAATTCTCCGTTTAGCCATCCGAACTCGTCCCGAGGCCCCCGAGACCTCATCCAAAAATACCAATACGCCATATAACATTATTCAAACTTGTTCAAATTATCAAAACGCTTCAACTAACACCCGAATCATCAAATTACGTCGAATTCAAGCCTAAGTTCTTTTAAAACTTCAAAAACACGCATTCGATCAAAAACCCAACCAAACCACGTGCGAATGACCTAGAAATTTTGCACACATATCCCAAATCACCTAACGAAGCTACAGCAACTCTCGGAATTCCATTTCGACTCTCGGATCATTATCTCACCTATCAACCGGAATTCGCCAAAATACTAACTTCGCCAATTCAAGCCTAATTCTACACCGGACCTCTAAAATTACTTCCGATCACACTCCTAAGTCACAAATCATCCCCCGAAGCTAACCGAATCATCGGAATTCAAATTCGAGCTCTCTAACAAATAAGTCAATGTCCGTTTAACTTTTCCAAAACAAACCTTCCTTAAAGAGACTAAGTGTCTCATTTCCTACTAAAACCAATTCAAATCGACTCGATCACCTCAAATAATGATAATGAAGTATATAGAAACATAAGATGGGGGAAATGGGGTGGTAACTCACGTGACGATGGGTCGGGTCATCACAAGTACCAACCGTGATGTACTCATACTACACTTTTGCACATTTTTGTATAGATCCAAGCATTGGAGATATCGGACTCAGGCAAAGATAGCTTCTTGATCGTGACGATTCAAGATAGAGTTGCTTGGTCATTGCAGTCCCTTAGAGTCCTTTTCCTTTTGATTATATTGTTAATTCGTCATCCAAACCGTATTGTATTTTGTTTTTGATATATTTCTATGAACTCATCTAGTGTTCGTGACTCTATACTACCTAACTTTAGGGAGGATTGTTGTGAATATCACCGCGTAGGCTTGTGTCACATATATTTTAGTACTTGTATTAAACTCTATTTTAAAATATCATGTCTAACTAGTCTAACTGTTCCACATAATCGGCTTACCTAGGCGTAGAGACTAGTGGTCATCACGATGCCTAATGCGGGATTTTGGTCATGAGAAGTTGGCATCAGAGCTCTAGATTCATAGGTATTGTGAGTAGTGAGAAAGATTAGTAGTCTCTAGCAGATCTGTATGGAGACGTTTCTACTTATCGACGAGAGGCTATGGAACTATTAGGAAAATTCCACTTATTTCATTCTTATCATGCAGACTCATTGCTTTCAAATTTTGAGCCTTTGTATTTATATTCTCTCACAAATAGTGAGGACATACACTATTGGATCAGCTGAGTAGACTCTTGTGCCCCCTGCTAGAGTTATGAGAGGCTGGGGTCGAGGCATAGGCAGAGGCAGAGTAAGGGCACATGTCGCAGCTAGAGCATCTGCCAGAGTAGCAACTGATGAGCCACTAGTATCTCGGATTGGGGGACAGGAACTGGAGGAGCTTGTTGCTACCCCCGAACTTCAAAAGACTTTAGTGCAGTTTGTGAGCATGTTTGGTACGTTGGCTCAGGCGGGATTCATCCCAATTTCATCAGCTACTTTGTAGATTGGGGGAGGAGCTCAGACTCTCACCGCCATTAGTCAAGAGCAGCGGGCTGACATTGGTAAGGTTTTGGGTGTTATGCCGGTACGACCTATTATTCTAGTTTAGCCTGAGGTCAGGCCAAGGGCATTAGAGGTGGGACAGAAGAGGCTTGAGAGGTTAAAAAAGTATGATCCACATATTTTCAGGGCCACAACAATCGAATATGCGTATGATTTTATAGAGAAGTGTCACTGCATTCTCCTCAACATGGGTATTTTGAAGGTGTACGGAGTTGCTTTTACTAAATTTCAACCTTCAGGAGTAGCGTATGTGGTGGAATGCTTATGATGAGGATAAGCCAGCTAATGTAGAACCACTTACTTGGATGCAATTTTCAAAGATATTTTAGAGAGAGTTTGTTCCATAGACCCCCAGGGATGCGCGACACCCAAAGTTTGAGCAGCTATGCGAAGACACTATGAGAGTGTTAGAGTATGCCATCAAGCTCAGCTAGTTGTCCCGACATGCACCTACCTTAGTTCCTATAGTCAGAGAGCAAGTCCGCAGATTTATCAATGGGCTTAATTATGGTCTTAGATTCATCATGGCTTGGGAGGTTGAGAGTGATACTCCATTTTTATAGGTTATAGAGATTGTCAGAAGGTTAGTGTTTATTCAGGTTGAGGAGAAGGAGGATAAGAAGGCCAAGAGGTCTCGAGGATCTGTAGGACTCAATAAATTCTAGGATTCAATGGATTCTACTCTTCTTCTATGATCCATCACGATAGAGGATCTGGTAGTTGGCTAGTCCAGCCCACACTTCAGAATACTCATTGTGCTCTAGCTAGTTAGGGACCTCAGGGTACTCGTATGGGGTAGTCATCTTTTAGTACACCACCTACACGGGGTTCCTACAATAGTTATTCTAGTTATCCGTCAAAGAATCAATCCCACCAGTCGTACCCTCCAAGGGGTTGTTGTGAGTGTGGCGATCCTAGCACATCATGAGGGATTGTCCCTGATGTGGGAAAGGTGGATTTCATCAGGGCATTCAGGCTATGGGATCCTTTCTAGTAGCTATTCCACCTGCACAATCAGATAGAAGTGCAGAACAGAAGGGTAGAGGACGTCCTAGAAAGGGAGGCCCGTTCTGGCCCGGCCCGTTGATAGACTTTTCCTGGTCATGCCGAGGATGCTACACCAGATGATATCATTATAGGTATGGTTTTGATTTGTCATAGAGGAACATCAGTCCGATTTTTATCCATCCATATTTATCAAAGTGAGTCCCCTATCGTGCTTCATATATTGGTGTGTCTTATGATTCTTGTACTATGTTTGTGTCTTTACCCTTGTTGAGAGATTCTTAGTAGTAGCGCGTGTCGATCACTTTGGTTTGTTCACTATTAAGAGTTATGAGACAAGGATGAACTTTCTGTTACTTAATACGGTGGGTATTGATGTGGTTTCTGGATGGTTGTTGCGACTTGTGACTTGGGTGCTTTGCTGGTATCGGACGTCTGTTATATGTATTAATTTTGTTCTGCGGAATTGACTTTTTGAATGGTTTCAAGTTAGTGTGATGTGTACTATACTTGTGATTCATAATTGAGGATAGGATCCTTGTGTTTTTATGTGGATTGATATGTTTGGACCGGCATGCACGCCGTGGAGGACTTATATTAGGATGAGACCCTTTGTGATTAGTTCGTATGTTTTGTTTCTCCCTTAGGGAAATGATTTATAGTATGGTACTGATAAGGAGTTGTGCATGTCATACCTATTTTATAGTTCTCTCATGTGTTCCTCTTTCCATATTCAATTATATTTGAATTATGCTTTTTAGGTTTAGCTTGCGATGTATGTACCCAGGTGGCATTGGGTTGACTTATTGATTAGGTGAGTGGTTATGATATTTTCATGTTACTTGCATCATTAGAAGTGGTAGGAAGGCTTGGGACAAGGTTCTAGTTGATACGAGGTTGATTACCCGTGCTAGGTTTGATTAAGGGCAGCCATTGTGGTCAAAGTTGTTGCTATGGGCATATGTGCGATGTTTTTTGTCGTGTGGTTATACCGTGTGAACATACTTAGTGTTAGTTGTAGCTGTTAAGGTTGATACATGTTGTATATGTAGGAATCAAGTCATTGGGGGATGATCAGATGTTGAAATTTGGTTCTAAGGCTTATCGGTATTGGTGGAAGGAATAATTTTCTTTTGAGATGGCATTGTTGCGCCTATGTGGGTTGGCTAGATAACCCATGAGTATGTTTATGGTGAGTCTATTATGTGATTTGATGACTTCAGAATTGTTCTTCGCACATTCTAGGACAAATATTTGTTTAAGAAGGGGAGAATGTAATGACCTGACTGATCAGTTTGAGCTTTAGTATTTCCGTTCAGTGGTTTAAGGTCTTCAGAAGCTTTGTAGTTTGTAATATGACTTTAGTGTATGGTCGATTTCATTTATCGGTCGATTCGGGATTGAATTGGAAAAATGTTCCTTGTTTTAGAAGCTTAAGTGGAAAGAGTTGATAGGAGTTTGACTTTTGTGGAGACGACTCCTAAATGGTTTTTAATGATTCCAATATCTTCGATGGTGATTTCACACTTAGGCATATGGACGGATTTGGATTTGGAGGTCCATAGCTAGATTTGATGTGTTTTGACAAAAGTTGGAAAGTTGAAGGTTTGGAAGGTTGACAGGTTTGATCCGGAGTTGACTTTGTTGATATCGGGTTGTGATTCCAGGAGTTGGTGTAGGTCCATTTTGATATCTGAGACTTGAATGTAAAAATTTGGGGTCATTCCGAGTTTATTTGATGTGATTTGGAACATGTTCCAGTAGTTGGAAGTCGCTTGAATTGAGGTGCGATTCATAGTTTTGATGCTGTTTAGTCTGATTTGAGGCCTCAAGAAGGTCCGCATTATGTTATGGAACTTGTTGGTATGTTTGGACAGGTCTCGGGGGCCTCAGTGTGTGTTTTAGATGAGTTTCGAGTTAATCCAAGTTGGTAAGGAGTTCTGGTTCTGGTTTTTCGCATCTGCGCATTTTGGAGCACAAATGCAGATCCGCTTCTGCGTGATATTGTGTCGCGGACAAGAGATTCACATTTGTGGGTGAAGAATCGCAGGTACGATGGTCGCATATGCGGCTTATGAATCATAGATGCGAGAAGTTAACTTTCGCGGCTGTTTTGGCACTTCTGCGGAGTCGCATGTGCGATGGCTTTTGTGCAGGTGCGATTGCTGGTCTTGATGAGCTGAGTCGCAAATGTGGGGTTTATCTTGCAGACACGAGAGTGAAGATGCGCTATTTTTTTCACAAATGTGGAAATCCCTGGAAAATTACATATATATCGAGGGTTGAGTTATTTTTATCACATCTAGAGTTGTAGTGCTCGGTTTTGGGCTATTGTGGGGAGGATTTTCACCATTTTGCTTGGAGTAAGTATTTTTTACTCGGATCTGGTTAAATTTCATGATATTGTCCTTGTTTTTGTAATTTATTTAGGTATTTGAATTGAAGAAATAGGGGATTTTTGTTAAAACTTTTCTATAATATCATATGATGATTTGAAGGCAGACTTAAGGTTGAAATTGGATGGTTTTGCTATGGTTGGACTTGTATAGGAATGGTGTTCGGATTATGTGAGTTCTATTGGGTTCCAAGGTGCGAGCTAGTGGTTGACTTTTCGGGTTTCATCAATGACCAAAGCTTTATTATCCGAAAATAATTCCTATGGCTTTTATTTATGATATTAACTTATTTTGGCTAGATTCGAGTCGTTCTGAGGTTGTTTCACATGGGAAGGTCTTTTTAGAGCATTGATTTAACTTCTTTGAGGTAAGTATCTTGTCTAAATTTTTATGCGGGAATCTACCCTTTACGAATTGGGTTTGATGTATTATTCAAATTATGTGAAAGACGTGTACACGAGGTGACGAGTGCGCACTCGAGCTTATATGTGGTATTTCACTGGTTAGACTCCTAGGCTTCTTTCACGTAATAATTGAAGTTGTCATATCATGTTATACCCTCCATGTTAAATTTACTCTTACATGCTTTATTCGAAGTTGTTAGCACATGTTCTATCTTTTCTTTGTCAAGATTACTCTTATATGCTTATTTGAAGTTATTACCTCTTTTATTGTCATGTTACCTATTCTATTATTCAATGTTTCTTATTTGAAGTTGCTATTACATGATATCCTTTCGTTGTCGATTTATTATCATGCATTTAGATGCAGTTGAAATTTCATGCCATATCATTCATTGTTAGTTATTTCATGGAAATACCCTCGTTATTGGGCTTATAATTAAACAATTAATTGAAGTTAAAGTTATTGAGCGCCATTAATATATTTCAGTTGAAGTTGTTGTTTAATAGAGTATCTTTTATTGTTGAGTAATTTTTCCCATTTCATTTTGCTGCTATTGAGATCCTTGTGCACATTGTGGATGAGTCGTGCGCTATGTATTGTGGTGATATTGGTATTGTTGTTTTGAAAAGGTTGTGGCATGTGGGCACCTGTGGTATGAGTCAATGCGGTGTGTTATTATGATGTTAACACATGTGGCTTTGTTGTGTGGATTTATAGTTTCTATGCAAAGCATAAGGGCGCATCTTACCTTTGTTGATTGTGTAGAGTGATATAGGTATGTATTGATATATTGTCGAGGCAAAGTTATACGTGTGGCTATTGTGTTATTGCCTGGTGGAATGATACGGGTGGATATTGTGCTAAATGTTTGTGTGGGGCTATACGGGTGGCTATTATGATATAGTTAATATGGAGAGATAAGGGTGGCTATACCAGGAATGATATGTGTCAGCCTGGGGGCATAATATTGATGATATTATTTGATGTTGTGATTTTCCTTGTATGTGTCGTGCACCTTATGTGACTTGTTGTATTGCTTCTGATAAGCTATTCAATTCCTTTGATATTACTTGTTGACTTGGATTGTAATAGCACACTTGCACATACATACACCGTAGCATGCTACATTTACCAGTTCAGGAGTATGAAACTTGATATTTGTTGATCTCGCGTATGTATTCTTGTATGTTTGCTTTCATGACGATTTGGAGCATGTGACCATTCTGGGCGGATTGTGATAGTGAGCATGTGACCATGCTAGGCAGGCTAAGGCATTGGCACATGAGTCGTCTGTGCGATGGTGTAATATAATGTAGGCATGAGGTGCCACGAGCATATGATTGGTGATTTGGGACTCATGAATTGTGATTATGAGATGAGGTAACTCAGAAAATTTTTGTTGTGAAACTTGTGTTAGAACGACTTGATCAGTGGGTTGTCATTTGTTTTCCTTATTTGGTTTCGCTGGTACTTTAACAGTGTGACGACCCGACCCGTCGTCTCATAAGTTAACGCCCCGTTTTTCCCATTTCCTATTTCTTATGCTTCATTATCAGTGTTGGGTATGAACGAGTTGATTTGGATTGGTTTTAGTAGGAAATGAGATACTTAGTCTCTTTAAGGAAGGTTTGTTTTGGAAAAGTCAACCGGGCATTGACTTATGTGTTAGAGGGCTTGGATTTGAATTCCGATGATTCGGTTAGCTTCGGGGGATGATTTGTGACTTAGGAGTGTGATCGGAAGTAATTTTGGAGGTCCGGTGTAGAATTTGGCTTGAATTGGCGAAGTTAGTATTTTGGCGATTTCCGGTTGATAGGTGAGATTTTGATCCGGGAGTCGGAATGGAAATCCGAGAGTTGCTGTAGCTTTGTTAGGGGATTTTGGATGTGTGTGTAGAATTTCAGGTTATTCGGACGTAGTTTGGTTAGGGTTTTGATCAAATGCGTGTTTCGAAAGTTTTAGAAGAATTTAGTTTTGAATCCGATGTAATTTGATGTTTTTAATGTTGTTGGATGTGTTTTTATGAACGGAACAAGTTTAAATAACATTATAGGAGGTATTGGTACTTTTGGTTGAGGTCCCGGGGGCCTCGGGGTGATTCCGGATGGCCATCGGGATGCATTTTTTGGAATTGTGAAAGTCCTGGTCTGCTGGTATCTGGTATTTTCGCTTCTACGGAAATAGGACCGCAGATGCAGTTCCGCAGAAGCGAAGGAGAAGTCGCAGGTGTGAAAATGGGCCTGGAGGCAGGTTCCGCAGAAGTGGACGTTTATCCGCAGAAGCGAGGACCACATATGCAGTGGGGGACCGCAGAAGTAGTCGTAGTCTTTTAGTGAAGATCCGCAGAAGCGGAAGAAAAGTCGCAAAAGCTTTCCCGCATAAACGGAAACGGGACTGCAAAAGCGAAAGTGACTAGGCAGAAGCATTTAAGTCCATCTCCGCAAAATTTTGATAGAGTCACATATTTTCCTTCGGACTTGGAGAGTTTTTGGGCGATTTTGAAGATGGTTTCAAGGGCTTTGATCAGGTATGAATTTTTGAACTTAAAACACGATTATATTGTGAAATTTGTCTAGAAATTCATGGAAATTTAGCTAAAAAGGAAGAACTAGGGCTTGAGATTTTGAGATTTTTAAATCGAGGATTTGAGGGTTCATTTGAACTCCGATTTTGGTGATCTTGATATCTATAGACTCGTAGCGAGATGAGAAATCCGATTATTTGAATTTTGTAAATTTTCAAGAAGTGGGCTCGGGGTTCGGATTTTGCTAATTTAGAGATTCTTGATATTTTTGATTGTTTTCGATTGTTCCCTTAGCATATTGTGATGTATTCGCTCTGATTTTTGTTAGATTTGACGCGTGTGGAAGACGATTTAAGGGGCAAAGGCGTCGGAGCTAGAGATTTCACCGGTTCGAGGTGAGTAATGATTGAAAATCATATCCTGAGGGTTTGAAACCCCGGATAGCACATCGTAGTGCTATATTGAGGTGACTTGCACGCCGGATAGTGGGCGTGGGGTAGAGCACCACTGGGGATTGTGACTTGGTCCATCCCGATTGATTAATTTACCGCGTATTTGACTAAAATTTATTTGTTATCACTATTGTTTGGGCTGATTGCCGTATTTGGGCTTCGTGCCAACTATTTGAACCCTTCAAGGATTATTTTAACTGTTTTCCTCACTATTTTGACTTATTACTTGAACTCAGACATACTGTTCTCCCCTGCTTTACAACTTAGCCACTTTTACTCAGATTTAGTCTTAAATGATAAATTGGGTTGAGGACTACTGTTTTACTAGTGCCCTAGGGGCTTGTGATTATATTCTGACTGAGTGGGGCCGAGGGCCAGATGTGAGGATACGTGGAGGGATGTGAGGCCTAGGGCCTGGATGTGAGGCCTAGGGCCTGGATGTGAGGATTATATATGGATCGCACTGCATGCCACAGTAGTATATTATATGGATCAGACTGCACGCCGCAGTAGTATATTATATGGATCGGACTGCACGCCACACTAGTATATTATATGGATCGGACTGCATGCCGCAGTAGTATATTATATGGATCGAACTGCACGCCGCAGTAGTATATTATATTGGATCGGAATGCACGCCGTAGTGATATATAACGCTTGGGCTATAGGAGCTCTTCTGGAGTCTGTACCCCCACAGTGAGCGCGGGTAACCATATGGATCGGGCTGCACGCCGCAGCGATATGTGGATCGGGCTGCACGCCACGGCGGTTACTATGTGATACTGTTTTTGAGAGTGGTTTGAGAGAGAGAGCCCGAGGGGCCGAGAGTGTTGTTGAGAGTGAGCCCGAAGGGTTGGTTCAGTTTGAGATATTGCCTGAGGGGCGAGCTTTTATGTGCTCATCTTGTATGCTTAATTGCCCTTTTACCTGTTATATTATGGTATTTGTTCCCGAGGGGCGGATTTTCTATGCGTATCAGCACTAACTATTTTGGAATCATTTTCTTAATCACTGAAAGGATCATTTTCAAAAGATATTTGAACTGAGCCAAGGTATTTATAAGGATTTCAGAGATTTCACTATTTTTCTCGAAAAAAATTGTACCTGGCTTCTGTATAGCATGTTGGTTACTTTACGTGATTTCTTGCTGCTCAGTTATTATTTACTTTTATTACTTGCTGAGTTGGAGTACTCACTTTACTCCCTGCACCTTGCGTGCAGATACAGGTATTGGTTTACCCGTTAGCGGGTTGAGCTGGTTAAGGATTTTGCTATCATAGCTGAGCAAGGTGACCGCCATCATTCGTGGCACCGAATTTCTTCTTTTTTATTCTAAATTTTAAATCCATGTATTAGAGAGCTTGTAGTTGAATTAAAAATCCTTCTAGATGCTCGTGACTTGTGACTCCCCGATTAGGGCTCTGTTGGGTTGGATTTCCGCATCTTTATCTATATTTTTCCGCTATTTGGTATCATTAAACCATGATTACACTGTAATTGTGTTAAATAACTATTTTAAAGGAAGAATTGGGTTTACTAGCTGGCCTTGTCTTCACGAGAGGCGACATCACGACCAAGTTCAGGATTTGGGTCGTGACAAACTGTGTCTTGATTACTTTACTATTTATATCACATGTTTATTCGTGGTATTTATTTACTGATTCTTGCTTTCATTATTGACTTTATACATATATACTGCATGAGTTATCATGACTAGTAGGTGTCTTGATTGTACCTCATCACTACTCTACCGAGTTTAGTCTTGATACTTACTGGGTACCGACCATAGTGTACTCATACTACACTTCTGCATATTTTTGTGCGGATCTAGGTATTGGAGATATTAGACTTAGGCATAGTTAGCTTCTTGATCGCGAGGAATAAAGGTAGAGCTTCTTGGTCTGTGCGGTCTTTGAGGTCCTTTTCCTTCTAATTGTACTATTAATTCTGTGACGACCCGACCCATCGTCTCATGTGTTTCTGCCCCGTTTTCCCCATCTATTGCTTCTTCATGATTTATTATATATGTTGGATGAGTTTGAGTTGATTCGGATTGGATTTGGTAGGAAATGAGGCAATTAATCTCTTTAAGGGAACATTGGTTTGGAAAAGTCAACCGGAAGTTGATTTATGAGTTAGAGGGCTCAAATGTGATTTCAGACAATTCGGTTAGGTTCGGGGGATGATTTAAGGCTTAGGAGCGCAATCGGAAGTAATTTTGCAGGTTCGGTGTAGAATTAGGCTTGAATTGGCGAAGTTAGCATTTTGGCGATATCCGGTTGATAGGTGAGATTTTGATCCGAGTGTCAGAATGGAATTCCGAGAGTTGCAGTAGCTTCGTTAGGTAATTTGTGATGTGTGTGCAAAATTTCAGTTGAATCGGAGGTGGTTAGGTCAGGTTTTTAACCGAATGTGAGTTTCGGAAGAATTTGATAAACTTAGGCTTTGATTTGGTGAAATTTTATGATTTTGATGTTAGAGGTAATGTTTTGATGGTTCGAGCAATTTTAAATAAGGTAATAGATCATATCTGTACTTTTGGTTGAGGTCCAGGAGGCCTCGGGGTGAATTCGGATACCTAACGTAGAGTTTCGAGGAGTTGAGGAGTTGCAGATTTTTCACAGCAGTTGCAGGCCAATTTTGGCCTTCGCGTTCGCGAGACATAGGCCGTGTTTGCGTAGGTCTGAGGCTGTTGGTACTCGCGTTCGCAGTTGGGACCCCGCATTCGCGTAGAGGGAGTTTCGGGGCCCCTGGTCATTGCTCTTCGCGTTCGCAACGAGGGGTACGCGTTCGCATATTTGGGCCAGGCAGAGCATCACGTTCGTGGGACGGGCTCCGCGTTCGCGTAGAGTAAAAGTGGCCCAATGGATTTTTGGCGATCGCGTTCGTGAAGAAGGATTCGTCAGCTGGGCAGAAGGGTTTTAATAATATTTCATCCGCGAACCAAGTTTATTTTCCACCATTGTTAAGCGACCTTGGGAGCTTTTGACAATATTTTAAGAGGGGTTTGACTGATAATCAATTGGAGGTAAGTCCTATGGCCTAGAAACATCATCTAATTGTGATTTCAACACCTAAATTCATGGAAGTTGATTAAAAATGGAAGAACTAGGGCTTGGTTTTTTGAATGAGAAATTGAGATTTGAGGGAGCATTTGAACTCCGATTTTGGTAAATTTTATATGTATAGACTCGCGGAGAGGTAAGTAACATTTTGGTGTAAAAATTTTTGACTTTCGAGAAGTGGTCCCGGGGCTCGGGTTTTGCAGATTTCGTGATTTTTGGGGATCTGGAGACCCGAGTTGATTTATTGCTTTTGAGCATGGTAGACTTTGATGTTATTCTGGGCATGGACTGGTTATCTCCGTGTCATGCTATTCTAGACTTTCATGCAAAGATAGTCACTTTGGCTATGCCGGGTGTTCCGAGGATCGAGTGGCGTGGTATGACTGACTATGTACCTAGTAGGGTTATATCTTTCTTGAAAGCCCAGCGTATGGTTGGGAAGCATTGTCTATCATATTTGGCCTTCGTGCGTGATGTTGGAGCTGAGGCTCCTAGTATAAATTATGTTCCCGTTGCGAGGGATTTCCCTGATGTATTTCCTATAGACCAGCCGGGTATGCCCCTGGACAGGGAAATTGATTTTGGTATTGACCTGGTGCAGGGTACTAAGCCTATTTCCTTTCCGCCTTATCGTATAGCACCAGCGGAGTTAAAAGAATTGAAAGATCAGCTTCAGGACCTCCTAGAAAAGAGGTTTATTCGGCCTAGTGTGTCACCGTGGGGTGCACCTGTGTTATTTGTGAAGAAGAAAGATGGCACAATGAGAATGTGCATTGACTACAGGCATTTTAACAAAGTAACAATGAAGAACAAGTATCCTCTGCCTCGCATCGATGATTTATTCGACCAGCTTCAGGGAGTGAGGGTGTTTTCTAATATTGATCTCCGTTTGGGCTATCACCAGTTGAAGATCAAGGATTCAGACATTCTTAAGATGGCCTTCAGGACTAGATATGGTCACTATGAGTTTCTGGTTATGTCAGGCATCTGATGAACAATGTATTTCGGCCGTATCTGGATTCATTTGTTATTGTATTCATTGATGATATTTTGGTATACTCACGTAGTCAGGAGGAGCACACAGAGCATTTGCGAGTTGTATTACAGAGATTGAGAGAGGAGCAGTTGTATGACAAGTTCTCCAAGTGTGAGTTTTGGCTTAGTTCAATGGCCTTCTTGGGACACGTGGTGTCCAGTGATGGTATTCAGGTCGATCCAAAGAAGATTGAGGCGGTTCAGAGTTGGCCTAGACCGTCCTCGACCATAGAGATTCGTAGCTTTCTCGGTTTGGCGGGTTATTATTGTTGGTTCATCAAGGGTTTCTCATCTATTGCCTCATCCTTGACCAAGTTGACGTAGAAGGGTACTCCGTTTGTATGGTCGTACGAGTGCGAGGAGAGCTTTCAGAAGCTCAAGACAGCTTTGACCACAACTCCAATATTGGTCTTGCCATCAACTTCAGGTTCTTACACCGTTTATTATGATGCTTCGAGAGTCGGGATTGGTTGTTTATTGATGCAGGAGGGTAGAGTGATTGCTTATGCTTTTCGTCAGTTGAATCCCCATGAGAAGAACTACCCTGTTCATAACTTAGAATTGGCTACTACAGTTCATGTCTTGAAGATTTGGAGGCACTATCTATATGGAGTATCTTGTGAGGTATTCACCGATCATCGCAATCTTCAGCATTTGTTCAAACAAAAGGATTTTAATTTGAGGCAGCGGAGGTGGCTTGAGTTGCTTAAGGACTATGATATTACCATTTTGTATCATCCGGGAAAGGCCAATGTAGTGGCTGATGCTTTGAGCCGAAAGGCAGTTAGTATGGGGAGTTTGGCATATATCCCAGTTGGGGAGAGGCCCTTTGCAGTTGATGTTCAGGCTTTGGCTAATCGGTTGGTGAGACTAGACATTTCAGAGCCCAGTCAGGTATTGGCTTGCATGGTTTCTCGGTCTTCATTGTATGATCGCATTAGAGAGCGCCAGTATGATGATCCGCATTTGCTTGTCCTCGGGAATAGAGTTCAGCACGGAGATGCTAGAGATGTGACTACAGGTGATGATGGTGCGTTGAGGATGTAGGGCTGGATTTGTGTGCCCAATGTGGATGGGCTTAGAGATTTGATTCTTGAGGAGGCCCACAGTTCGTGGTATTCCATCCATCCGGGTGCCGCGAAGATGTATCAAGACATGAGACAACACTACTGGTGGAGGAGAATGAAGAAGGACATTGTGGGATTTGTGGCTCGGTGTCTCAATTGTCAGCAGGTAAAATATGAGCATCAGAGACCGGGCGGTTTGC
The DNA here is from genome assembly GCA_026770625.1 of Nicotiana glauca. Classification (NCBI taxonomy): domain Eukaryota; kingdom Viridiplantae; phylum Streptophyta; class Magnoliopsida; order Solanales; family Solanaceae; genus Nicotiana; species Nicotiana glauca. The sequence continues at coordinate 149,143 of MU720468.1, read as the reverse complement.
TTCAGCAGATGGTTATTCCTGAGTGGAAATGGGAGAGAGTTACTATGGATTTCGTGAGTGGTCTTCCTCGGACTTTGAAGAAGTTCGACTCGATTTGGGTGGTTGTGGATCGGCTGACCAAGTCCGCGCATTTCATTCTAGTGTGTACTACATATTCTTCGGAGCGGCTGGTAGGGACCTTTATTCGTGAGATTGTCCGATTGCATGGGGTTCCAGTTACTATTATCTCGGATAGAGGCACTCAGTTTACTTTCCAGTTCTAGAGGACTTTTCAGCAAGAGTTGGGTACGCAGGTAGAGCTGTGCACGGCGTTTCATCCTCAGACGGCGTACCATTCAGATATTAGAGGACATGTTGCTTTCCTGTGTGATTGATTTCGGAGGTTCTTGGGATGAGTTTATACCTCTTGCAGAGTTTGCCTACAACAACAGCTATCAGTCTAGCATTCAGATGGCGCCGTATGAGGCTTTATATGGGAGACGGTGTAGATCTCCGGTCAGTTGGTTTGAGCCTGGCGAGGCTAGGTTGCTGGGGACTGATTTGGTCCAGGATGCCTTAGAGAGAGTGAAGCTGATTCATGAGAGACTTCGCACAACTCAGTCGCATCAGAAGAGTTATGCGGACCGGAAGGTTCGAGATGTATCTTACTCGGTGGGTGAGAAGGTCTTGCTGAAGGTTTCACCCATGAAGGGTGTGATGAGGTTTGGAAAGAAATGGAAGGTGAGTCCGCGGTTCATCGGACCTTTTGAGGTGCTTAGGAGGATTGGGGAGGTGGCCTATATGCATGCTTTGCCACCCAGCTTGTCGGGCGTTCATCCGGTATTCCATGTTTTCATGCTCCTGAAGTATGTTGGGGACCCCTCTCATGTCTTGGACTTCAGCACATTTCAGTTGGATAAGGATTTGACATATGATGTAGAGCCAGTGGCTTTTTTGGGTCGTCAAGTTCGAAAATTGAGATTGAAGGATATAGCTTCAGTGAAGGTACAGTGGAGAGGTCGGCCTATGGAGGAAGCTACTTGGGAGACCGATCAGGAGATGTGGAGCAGATACCCTCACCTATTTGAGACTCCAGGTATGTTTCTTGACCCGCTCGAGGACGAGTGTTTGTTTTAGTTGGGGAGGATGTGATGACCCGACCCGTTGTCTCATGTGTTTCCATCATGTTTTCCCCGTTTATTGCTTCTTCATGATTTATTATGTGTGTTGGATGAGTTTGAGTTGATTCAGATTGGATTTGGTAGGAAATGGGGCAATTAGTCTCTTTAAGGGAAGGTTGGTTTGGAAAAGTCAACCGGATGTTGACTTATGAGTTAGAGGGCTCAAATGTGATTTCCGACAATTTGGTTAGCTTCGGGGGATGATTTGAGGCTTAGGAGCGCAATTGGAAATAATTTTGGAGGTTCGGTGTAGAATTAGGCTTGAATTGGCGAAGTTAACATTTTGGCGATATTCGGTTGATAGGTGAAATTTTGATCCGAGTGTCGGAATGGAATTCCGAGAGTTGTAGTAGCTTCGTTAGGTGATTTATGATGTATGTGCAAAATTTCAGTTGTATCGGAGGTGGTTAGGTCGGGTTTTTGATCGAATGTGAGTTTCGGAAGAATTTGATAAACTTAGGCTTTGATTTGGTGAAATTTGATGATTTTGATGCTAGCGGTAATATTTTGATGGTTCGACCAAGTTTTAATAAGGTAATAGATCATATCTACACTTCTGGTTGAGGTCCCGGCGGCCTCGGGGTGAATTCGGATAGCTAACGCAGAGTTTCGAGGAGTTGCAGATTTTTCACAGCAGTTGCAGGCCAATTTTGGCCTTCGCGTTCGCGAGGCATAGGCCGCGTTCGCGTAGGTCTGAGGCTGTTGGTCTTTGCGTTCTCGGTTGGGACCCCGCGTTCGCGTAGAGGGAGTTTGGGGGCACCTGGTCATTGCTCTTCTCGTTCGCGACCAGGGGTACGCGTTCGCGTAGTTGGGCCAAGCAGAGCATCGCGTTAGTAGGACGGGCTCCGCGTTCGCGTAGAGTAAAAGTGGCCCAGTGGATTTTTGTCCATTGCGAATGTGAGAGGGCCATCGCGTTCGCGAAGAAGGATTCGTCAGCTGGGCAGAAGGATTTTAATAATATTTCATCCGCGAGCCAAGTTTATTTTCCACCATTGTTATGCGACCTTGGGAGCTTTTGACGATATTTTAAGAGGGTTTTGACTGGGAATCAATTGGAGGTAAGTCCTATGGCTAGAAACATCATCTAATTGTGATTTCAACACCTAAATTCATGGAATTTGATTAAAAAGGGAAGAACTAGGGCTTCGATTTTTGAATGAGAAATTGGGATTTGAGGGAGCATCTGGACTACGATTTTGTTAAATTTTATATGTATAGACTCGTGGCGAGATAAGGAACATTTTGGTGTAAAAATTTCTGACTTTCGAGAAGTGGGCCCGGGGCTCGGGTTTTGCAAATTTCGTGATTTTTGGTATTTTTCGAGTCTTTTCGATTGGGTTATTTTCCCTTAGCCTATTATAATGTATTCGTTGTGCTTTTGGCCAGATTCGACGAGCGAGGAGGTCGATTTGATAGGAAAGGGAATTGCGAGCTAGTCTTTGGCCGGCTAGAGGTGAGTAATAGATGTAAATGCTGCTCTGAGGTTTTAAAACCCCGGACTTTCACATCGTAAAGCTATATTGAGGCGTGACACTCATTCCACGATGAGTGCGGGGTCGTTTGTTATTGGGGATTGAGACTTGGTCCATCCCGAGTGTTAATTTCTATTATATTGGCGATTGAGACGCATACTTTATCACTGTGAATTGGGATTATTGATGTGTTTGGGGCCTTGTGCCGACCTGTAGAATCCTTAGGGGATCCTTATGTGTTTTTCCTCACTTGTGTGCATAACATATACTCTCAGTCATGCCTTCAACTAATAAAAACAATATAATAACTGTGTTTATACATGAATATTAAATGGAAAAGGATATGAGGGCTGAGATCCCTATAGTATGTCATGCCCGATTGGCTGTGAACTTATTTGACTGAGATGGGTCGAGGACCCGATAGTGAGGATGTTTCCCTTTGATATGGATCAGGCTGCACGCCGCAGCGATATATATATATATATTGAATATTATATATATATATATATATATTATATATATATATTGAGGCCGAGAGCCTATTTGATGCCACGATATGGCTGATTTTGCGCTTGGGCTGTAGGAGCCCCCCCGGAGTCTGTATATACCCCCAGTGAGCGCCGTCGATATTAAATAAGTGGAGCGGGCTGCACGCCGCAGCGGGTACTAGAGTGTACCGTTATATATGTTGCATCTTTTCATGCATTATTCCTTGACTATATTACTTGTTGGTTACCGTTTCACTGATATTGATCTAAACTGCTAGATATAGATTACTTTGAGCATTTTCTGCATTTTCTTACTTTCAGACTGTAATTTACTCACTGGGTCGGAGTACTCACTTTACTCCCTGCACCTTGTGTGCAGATCCAGGGCATTCACAGGCTGAGTGAGCTTTGACCAGCTTTCCAGAGTTCTTATTCCGGGATTATTTAAGGTACCTGCAGGGCTTTCGCAACCGTTGATTCTCCCTTCTACCCCTATCCTTTTATTTCCGCATTATCAGCTTTTAGGCAGACTTTGTAATAGGATTTTACACTGTATTTTAAAGGCTCATGTTCGTGACACCGGGTCCATGTTGGGCTTTATTGGTATTTGTTAGATTTTATTTCCGCATTATTATCAGTATTTTAGGCCTTGACTTAAATGGCATTTATCTTCATCTGTTAAATTAATGGAGTTATTATTATAAATGGTCGGGCTTGCCTAGTAGTGTGCTGGGCAACATCATGACCGGGTTGGGATCGTGACAAATTCGTTATCCGAATAATATTGTATTTTATTTTTGAGATATTTCTATGTATTCATCTAAATTTTGTGACTCTGTACTGCCTATTATTGGGGAGGATTGTTGTGGTTATCAGCACGTAGGCTTGTGTCACATTTATTTTAGCATTTGTATTAAACTCTATTTTAAAATATCATGACTAACTTGTCTATTTGTTGCATGTAATCAACTTACCTAGTCTTAGAGATTAGGTGCAATCATGACGCCTAAGGCGGGATTTTGGTTCATGACAATATTTGATTTTGTGAGCTATCATATAATTGTTTTATCGGATTTGTGACTTTCTTTATTAGCTCCTTTATTGCATTAATTTTGTGATACGCCATAGTTGGTTCATTTAATTCATATTGTTTGGGATTTTCAGGTGTTTGATATTCTCCGTTGTATCGGTGATTCCTTAGTGCTCCGTACATTTCATCTTTTTTAGGTTGATATTTCATAAATATTGGTGTTGAGTTCTTTATATTAATAATTTAATATTATTTGGATCAGTTTTTACGCTGCAATGAAATATGAAAATATATGATATGGAAAGATAAGGATGGAAGATATGATATAAGTGGGATCGGGTTGCACGCTACAACGAATTGATATGTTGTAATTGTTTGTGACAGTGAAGTTATCCTCGATTGTGATTCTCGTGGTAAATTCTATGTTGGAACGGTTTATCAGTTGAATTGTTATTGGTCTTATTATTTTGTTTGTATTTTTTATCGTATGTAGTTGACTATTGTTATTCTAGTATTGGAACGACAGTGACTTCTTATGTAAGTCATGCACTCTACGTGATTTGTTGTGTTACTTTAATGTGACAATCTATGCCTCTGTTGTTACTTGGTGAATTGATTGTCAAGATGAATTTATTGTCGGACATCATTATCTCATGTTATGTTGAGTTATTAGTAACATAACGGTTTAAAATAAAGAAATTGTCAACATGGATATTTTATGTGGCTCTTAAGATAAAACTCGTCATCCCATGCAGTACTTTTCTATATTTAGATTGTTATTATGCCTACTTTAAATGGTTCTCAAATTAAATTCATTACCCGTTTGATGTTTTACTTTACTTAAAATTGTTACAATGCTTTACTTTAACAAATTATGTATTTAAATTGTAAATTTATCTAATGTTTTACTTTGTTTAAAACGTTATTTTCCTTTATCTTATTATTAGTAACTAAACTTATTTCACACTATATTTTGTATAAACTGTACTTTATTTTGATTTTTAAAATAAATTATTATTTCATTTGACGCCTTACACTATTCAAGATTTGTTATTAAGCCTTATTGTACTTAAATAAACCTCTCGAATATTTCATTTGGCATTTCAAATGAGTACAATGTACATGGTAGCACGTGGACTTTGTTGTGCGTAGGTGATTGTTACTATGGGCACGAGATGCCATGTGTGTAAGATTCAAATTGTGTCTTATGATTTGTGATTACGAAGAGTGGTTCCTCGGGGAACTTCTTGTTGTAATTCATGCGTTAGGAACAATTTGATTACTTTAGTTGTCATCCATTTTCTTATTTTAAGTTCATCCATATTTTATCTGTGTTCTGATTGTGTTGCTACCGTCTTACCCGTTTACTTCTTGTTTCCAATTGTGGTTATATTATTCCTTTGTTGAACTTACATTAATAATTTTTTTCTGTTAACCTTACATTGATATTCTTTCCAATGTTAGCTTTATGTTAATATAATGCACAAGTTTTATGTCTAGTGAGTGTCTCATATTACCTCGTCACTACTCCATAGAGATTTTACTCTGTGCGGTTGCAGACTTCATAGTATACCTGCTTGACGTTCGTAGGCCCTGGTGTCACATTCTATTATCTTTCATTCTCACTATTTACTATTATTATGGGATAGTGATTGTAACGACCCGACCAGTCATTTTGAATTCTAGAGCGTTGTTTGATGGTTTGAGGCCTTTAGTAGCTTCATTTTATGTATTGTGACCTACACATGTGGTTGGTTTCGAATTTTGAAAATTTTGGAGTTGACTTGAAGGATAATTCTCAATTTGGAAGACTTAAGGTTAAAGAGTTGACCAAGGTTTGAATTTGCATCAAACTACTTCAAAATCAGGATTTGAAGGTTCCAACAGGTTCTTATGATGATTTTTGATTTGGGCGTATATTCGGGTTGAGTATCGGATGGTCCGGGAGAATTTCGATGCTTATCGTGGAAAGTTGGTATTTTGAAAATTTAGAATTACCTAAGTTTGATATAAAGTGGACTTTGGTCTTATTGATGTATGTTTGGGATTCCAATCCTTAGAATAGTTTCGTACTGAAATTTATGACTTGTACGTAAAGTTTGGCGTCATTCCGTAATGCATAAGTATGATTCGGATGCGTTTGTCAAAGTTTAAATGCTTGAAACTTAAAAGAGGGATTTTGATTGTTGATTCGTAATTTTGATTTGTTTGAATTACATCAAAATAATGAAATACGAATTTGATTGTTTCAGACCAAGTTTGGATGGGGCCCGCGAATGGGGTGTCGCGTTCGTGAAGGGTTGCCTGATAGAGCATTGCGTTTGCGAGCAGTTTCTCGCATTTGCAAAGAAGAGTTTTGGAGCTAGAGCGGGTTGTGCTATGCAAACGCGAGAGGGCTTGCCACATTCGCGAAGAAGGACGTCTGGGCAGTGTATAAGATTGCAAAAGTGCATTTTAGCTCATTTTATATCAGTTCTTCCATGAGATCTGAGCTAGGGGCAATTTTTAAGGAGTGTTTTCATCATCCAATTAGAGGTAAGTGATTTTTATATATTGTGAGTTAAATACATAAATTATATATGGATTAGAACATGAAAATTGGTGGAAATGGTAAATTCTTTGACAAAAACCTAGAAATTGTATTTTTGCATTTTTACCACAAAATTGGACATGGAATTGGGAATAAATTATATATTTGAGTTCGTGGTATTATGGGTAATGTTTATCTGTGTACAGTATCGGAATCCAGGCATATGGGCTCAGGAGTTGATTTATTGACTTGTAACGACCCGACCAGTCGTTTTGAGCTTTTGCACGTTGATTGTCAGTTCTCGGGCATGACTTGCCCCGTATAATATATTATGACTGATGTAGATCGTTGGTTTTGGTTTTCAGAGAAATCGGAATGAATTTGAAGGAACAGTCTCAGTTGAAAGCTTTGAATATATAAGGTTTGACCAAGAGTTGACTTATTTGTATATGAGCTAAGATCGGAATTTTTATGATTTGGTTATCTTCGTTGGGTAATTTATGACTTAGGAGTGTGATCGGAATTGGTTTTGGAGGTCCGGTGTAAAATTAGGCTTGAATTGGCGAAGTTAGTATTTTGGCGAATACCGATTGATAGGTGAGATTTTGATCCAAGAGTCGGAATGGAATTCCGAGGGTTACTGTATCTTAGTTATGTCATATGTGATGTGTGTGCAAAATTTCTGGTCATTCAGATGTTGTTTGGTCGGGTTTTTTATCGAAAGTCTATTTCGGAAGTTTTTGGAAACTTAAGCTTGAATCCAATGTGCTTTGGATGATTTGGTGTTGTTTGAGATGATTTGAAGGTTGGTACAAGCTTGAATAAGATATTAGAATATGTTTATGCTTTTTGTTGAGGTCCCGAGGGCCTCGGGGTGATTTCGGAAAGATTTCGGAGAGATTGGAATTTGGTTGCAGTAGCTAATATTGCTGCTTCTGGTATTTTCATATCTGCGGACAAGGTACCGCAGCTGCGGGTGACTTATCGCAGAAGCAAAAATTGGCCAGGTGGGCAAATACCGGTGAAGCGGTCAAGAAGGACGCATCTGCCAAGCCGCAGATGCAGAAGTTCAATCGCATATGAGATTTGGGTTTTAAGTGAAGAACTGCATAAGCGGGTATTTGACCGCACATGCGGTACCGCAGAATCGGGTTTTTGACCGCAGATGCGGAAAGGCCTGGGCAGACCTTATATGTTATTTCATTTTGCGATTCTGAGTTATTTCACCATTGTTGCCTTTGACCTTGGAGATTTTTGGGCGACTCTGAAGAGAGAAATCAAGAGACTTCGTAAAGGTAAGGAATTTTGGACCTAAAACTCCATTCTTTGGTTGTATTTCATGAATTTAGGTCTGTAATTGAAGGAATTAAAGGGCAAAAATGGAGGATCAGGGCTTGAGTTTAAGAGGCCTTTAAGTGGGGATTTGAGGGGTCATTTGGACTCCGATTTTAGTATTTTTGATATGTATGAACTCATGAGGTGATAAGGAATCTATTGATGTAAAAATTAATGAGTTTCGAGAAGTGTGCCCGAAGCTCGGGTTTTGGTAATTTTGAGATTTGTGCCCGTTATTGATTATTTTCGCTTGGGCTTTTTTCTTAGCATATTGTGATGTATTCGCTCTGATTTTGGATAGATTCGACGTGCGTGGAGGCTGATTTGAGGGTCAAAGGCATCGCAAGATAGAGATTTCGCTGGTTCGAGGTGAGTAATGATTGTAAATGATATTCTGAGGGTTTGGAACCCCGTATTTGCAAATCGTAGTGCTATATTGAGGTGACTTGCACACCGGATAGCGAGCGTGGGGTAGAACACCATTGGGGATTGTGATTTGATCTGTCTCGGTTGATGAATTTTCTGCGTATTTGAATGAAATTTACTTGTGATCATCATAATTTGTGTTGAATGCCATATTTGGGCTTCGTACCAGCTATTTGAACCCTTTCGGGGATTTTTGTTGATATTTACTCTCTGTTGTGAATTTATAATTGAACTCAGTCATGAAATTTCTACTGTTTTCAAAACTCAGCCAAGTTTATTTTGCTGTAACACTTGAAATGGTCTTTCCTATACTATTTTTGGGCTAAGCAGCATGTTTTACTATTGCTTGAGGGGCTTGTGTGATTCTTGACTGAGTAAGGCCGAGTACCTGTGTGTGAGGATGATTTTGGATCGGGCCGCACGCCATAATAGTGTTATAGTGATACTGATGTGAGGCCGAGGGCCTAGACTTGATGCCACGTGATGGCTTAATATTGCGCTTGGGCCGTTAGGGGCCCCTCCCGGAGTCTCCACACCCCAGTGAGCGTCGTCGACGATAAATGGGTCGGGCTGCACGCCGCAACGATATGTGGATCGGGCTGCACGCCGCAGTGTTACTGGTACTGTTCTATGTGTTTACTTTATCTCATCATTCTGCCATTATCTGTTGTTTGTGCTACTTCTTGCAATATTTACCTGATATTCTGGCATTATCTGATAACTGAGTGTTGTGCCCGAGGGGCGGAAGTTTGTGCTCATCTGCACTATTTATTTTGCATTCATTTGCGTAACCGCTTAAAAGGTCATTTTCAAAAGAGGTTTAAACTGAGCTAAGAGATTTCGCTTAAGATTTCACAGCTTCACTGTCTTCTAAAAAGGGTTTACACTGCTTCTATATAGCATGATGATTTTTCATACGCGATTTCTTACTGCTCAGTTGTTATTTACCTTTATTACTCACTGAGTTGGAGTACTCACTTTACTCTTTGCACCTCGTGTGCAAATGCATGTATTTATACCCCTAGTAGCGGGTTTTGAGCTAATCGGAGGCTAAGTTATTGGAATTTAGCGAGGTGACTGCCAGCGTTTGCAACACCCCACTTCTTCCTTTGTTTATTTAGTCTTATTTTGTATATTTCAGGCCTTGTAGTTGTATCTATACTCTAATAGATACTCGTGACTTGTGACACCCCGATTAGGGTTGTGTTGGGTTGTACTTCCGCTAATTAATATTATTAAATCATATTTAAACTGCTTATGAATTGTTTAACTGCTTATAAGAGGTGTTCTGTAATGGTCTGGCTAGCCTTGTCTTCATAAGAGGCGCCATCACGACCGTAGCGGGGTTTGGGCCGTGACAAGTTGGTATCAGAGCCTAGGTTACTAGGTCTCACGAGTCATGAGCAGGTTTAGTAGAGTTTCACGGATCAGTATGGAGACGTCTGTATTAATCCTCGAGAGGCTGCATAACCTTTAGGAAAACTTCACATTCTTGAATTCTTATCGTGCATCCTTGATTCAGCTTGAAAAGAAACTCTTGAAATTCCTTCCATGCGTTCGTATGCGCGCATGAGCGCTCAGTATCAGATATACCTTAATGGCTTATGATTCTTGATCGAGGGGCGAAACGTAATCTCTGTGAGTTTATGTTGGTCCAGTCTGGAGGACTTGAGGCCGGATCTTTGCCCATGGCTTGAGCACCGAGGTGCTGATTGAGTGAACAAGTGTTTTTGAACTTATACGTTCAGTATTGTCCCTATTAGTGGAAGTGACAGCTGGAAACCACGTGATGAGTATGTTAGTACTGCAAGATGTATTTATGTGATTTAGAAATGATGAGAGAGGTCTGCTGCATGATAGATGAACTAATAAGTGCTTGATTTCCATTGTGACTAGATGTGTAGTCCCGAGTTATGGGCACGTGAAGAATCTTTTCATGTCTCCTAGTTGTGAGTGAAGTAAATTTCATGTTGCGATATGAGTTCAGACTCAGGAAGACTAAGTAACTGTGTAATGTGTATAACGATGAAAGGTATACAAAAATGTTATATTGAGGCAAAACAGGTGGGTTATCTCCTGCGGAGTGTTCTAAAATGGTGTGATCCTTACGTGTATGTTAGGAGATCTCATGTGCAAGTAAAAAGTACACGTTGAAATTTGAAATTTCGAGTCGCTTAAGAGAGCGGGCTTAGATTTTGCTGGGATGAATGCGAGAATTGCACAAGATTTACAGTACTAGATGACCTGTGTTTTCACAAGCTTACAAATGATTTGAGTTTAATCTCACTATGGCATTATGGCATCAATAGAGTAAAAGTGTTATGAGTTATTGATTGTATCTGGACCTACGGCTTCGAGCTATGTGGGGGAGTCTGCTATGAGCAATTGGTTGCACGGTTAGGTGTTATGTTGTTCTAGTTTGTTGCATGCTAGTGAATTAGCAATGACTAGAGTAAAGGAAAATTTTGACAAAAGGTTATATTATGCTTCATAAGGTATGAGAATTACGAAATTTCTAGTGTTGTTGGTAAAGAATGCTCGGCGCATAGCTTAGGAAGTTGCTTGGTTGTATTGGGATGAGATTTCATTTTGCGGTATCAGAGTGCTAACGAGGTTTGGGTGGTTCTTTTCATTGATCAGGTAAATTGTAGCTTGAATAAGAGTGAATGACTTGCGAGAATAGTTCTAATGTGTTCAAGAGTCTGTATACATTAATTGAGTGCTCTGAAGTTGCTTAGGTGGTTAGAAACTGTTGTTTTAATTGAAAGAGGTCAAGACTTGTGGTGTTTCTATGTGAATTATGGGATTCTATCTATCAGTATCAGGAAAGTAAAGGTAACAGACTTAGATTCGCAGGAAGTTCTTCAGAGTAAAGTATTCTGGAATGTGGTGTTTCTGGGAATATTTGAGAGAGTATTCAGCAGCTAATAGTTCTTAGATAGTGTGGTCTTATGTTTGGGTCTCGTTTGGTAAGCCTGGGTCGAGGCATTGTAGTGATACATCAATAGGGAATATCAAGTTGATGATGAATCGAAAGAAAATTTAGATAGATGGAGTAGCTTGATAATAGACCGAATCGGTACGGTAAGGATATGATTAATTTTTTGTATGTGTTCGAGGTAATGGGTTCTTGCAGGTATTTTACAGCAATGCTCTTGGGTTTTGATGGCTTTCTTAGCTTGGTCTAGTTAGAAAGATTCAGTCCTGACAGTTTAATTTGTGCAAACGGAATTGGAAGAGTTCTTGTTGATTTCTACCGTGGTTGGAGAGGTGCATTTTCTACGAATATGAGAGGCATGGGATGTGTAATGATTTTCTTCTAGATGGGATCAACGGAAGCTCTTGACTAGTTGAGTGTGTAGATGTCTGTGGCTCGAAAGGGAGATAAAAGTTTTCATGTTATCTTTGGATAGTATGGTATGTGCGGTATGTTGTGGAGGACCGAGACTGGCGTGTGCTAGATTATAGTTCAGTTCTGAAAGGAAGTTCATAAAACTTTTAGGCAATGGGTAGTCTCAGATAATCAAGGAAATGGTACTGCTAATTGGAAGTGATTTGACGAGAGTATATGTCTAAAAAAAAGGATAATGTGATTAAACTAACGATACTTCGGTAGTATTGCGGCATTTTCTTATTGGATCGACTGGTGGTTTTCGGGTTTGCTTGGTGGCACAGGGAAATTTTAGAGTATCTATCGTAGAATGATTGGGTATTAAAGGTGTGCATGTGTTCGGCCGGCAAAATTGGGATCGGATATGATGATTCATGCTCCGTGTGGATGTGGAGATGGAAGTTCTCATATACATGCTATAATGTGGTTGTAGATCATGTGTTTCGGCATTGTGCAGCAACTACCGGGATTTGGAGGCCCGGGTGGATCTTTCTTTGCTTGGTATGTTAGATTTTGGATATGATATTGCGGTGTAGACTGCTTGTCTCACTCTTGGGTTATTCTGGACTATTGCTTTATGGGCTATGCCGAAAATGCCACGGGTTGAGTGGCGAGGCGCGTCGGATTATGTTCTAGCAGAGTAGTTTATATTCCAAAGACCTAGCAGACAGCTAGGAAGGACTGCCTTTTTTAATTGGGCCTTCGTGATGGATGCCAATACAGAGGTTTCTACCACTGATTCAGTTCTGGTGTTGAGGGACTTTTGGATGCGTTTCTTGTGGTCGGGCATATCATCGGGCGAGGTTGTGGAGTTCAGTATTGATTTGGTGCCGAGCACTGTATCGTATGGCTCCGTCAGGTGTTATAGTTGTGGAAGGAGCAGCATCAGGCTTCCTTGATAATGGGTTCGTTGGTTGGCCACTGTGGGTGTGTGTTCTAGCTTAGTCGGCTTGGTTGGCCTCGAATTGTATTGTTGAGGGGTAGGTTGATTCGATCATTATTGAGCTTGCTAGTAATCTGGGAGACCTGTGCATTTCCTTTTTGTTTTGCGAAACGTTATGATTTGTTGGTTATGGGCACATATGGTGCAGTTCCATTGGGTTTTATAGTGGAAATCGAGCTGGAAGAGTAATTGGGAGTTGCTCGGTGAATGACGTATCGATTATGTTCTATCAGGTTTGCGTGGTGTATGTTATTTGTTTCACCGTAGATGTAATGATGTGCTGTGGTTCTAGACATCAATTGAGCATGGTTGTGGATTTCGAGTATAGTGACTTGAGGTATTTCATGTAGAGCAGTATTTGGATAGGATCGCGCGTTGCAGCAAAGCTGTGTGGAAATATGACCTTGCGGGTAAAATTTGTGTGTTCTATTTCTATGACGTGAGACGGGTTCTCAGCCGTGTGATATGATGATATTGGTGAGCTTGCGGTACGGCTCTTTCGTTTGAGTTAGTTTCATGATGTGAGTATGTTCGAATTGTTGATTATTGGTGCGCGCACTGCACAAGTTGTGGCCTTAGGCTGTCTTGGTGTGTCATGTCACCAGAGTAATTGTGTTGGAGTAGATGAGATAGTTGGGGCCTATAATGTATACAAACGGATTCTATTTCTGCATGTTTGATGGGTAAATATCGAGGTTCGGTTCAGAAAATTGCTATGGTCCTTGCCAAAGGAGAAGTAAGCTTATGGATAACTGATCTGAGAGATGGTCATGATTCATTGAGTGTTTCATTGTCATTGGCAGTATATGGAAGTGTTGGAATGATACTTTACTTAATAAGAGGTTTCTACCGGTATTCGGGTGTTGTGTACAGCTGCTATGAATGGAAGTTATCGCTACCTGTGTTTGAGTTACGTGGTATATTGGATAATTACACTTGAGGTTGCAGGCATGGGTTACTACAGCTAGTTCGGGTATATTCGAAGTATAGGTGTGAGGTTTTGATCGTATTGATGGTTTTAGAAGTGAGAATGCGAATCTATGTTTTATGGGCTAGATTGGATTGTGTAATTTTAGTTAAAAGGTGTTATCCGACCTATATGAGATAGGCTGACGTGGGATCACCCCCGGGTATATACATGGTAAGCTTATTTAGCGAGTGTTTGTCCTTTAGATCAACTCTGGGTACATTCGAGTACGAACGTGTGTTTAAGTGGGGGAGGATGTAACGACCCGATTGGTCGTTTTGGACTTTTGCACCTTGATCTCCAGTTCTCGGGCATGACTTGCCCCGTGTAATGTATTATGACTGATATAGATTGTTGGTTTTGGTTTTCAAGAAAATCGGAATGAATTTGAAGGAAGAGTCTCAGTTGAAAGCTTTGAATCTGAAAGGTTTGACCAAGATGACTTATTTGTATATGAACTCGGATCAGAATTTTTATGATTTAGGTAGCTTCGTTGGGTGATTTATGACATAGGAGCATGATCGGAATTGGTTTTGGAGGTCAGTGTAAAATTAGGCTTGAATTGGCGAAGTTAGTATTTTGGCGAATCCCGATTGATAGGTGAGATTTTGATTCAAGGGTCGGAATGGAATTTCGAGGGTTGTAGGAGCTTCGTTATGTCATATGTGATGTGTGTGCAAAATTTCAGGTCATTCGGACGTCGTTTGGTCTGGTTTTTGATCGAAAGTGTATCTTGGAAGTTTTTGGAAACTTAAGCTTGAATCCGATGTGCTTTGGGTTATTTGGTATTGTTTGAGATGATTTGAAGATTGGTACAAGTTTAAATAAGGTATTAGAATATGTTTGTGCTTTTGGTTGAGGTCTCGAGGGCCTCGGAGTGATTTCAGAATGATTTCAAAGAGATTGGAATTTGTTTGCAGCAGCAAATATTGTTGCTTCTGGTATTTTCGCATCTGCGGACTGGGGACCGCAGATGCGGGTGACTTATCGCAAAAGCAAAAATTGGCCAGGTGAGCAGATACCGCAGAAGCAGTCAAGAAGGCTGCATCTGCGAAGCCGCAGATGCAATTTTGGGTTTTAAGTGAAGAACCGCAGAAGCGGGGAATTTGACCGCATATGCGGTACCGCAGAAGCGGGTTTTTGACCGCAGATGCAGAAAAGCCTGGGCAGACCTTATATGTTATTTCATTTCGCAATTTTGGGTTATTTCACCATTGTTGCCTTCGACCTTAGAGCTTTTTGGGCGATTCTGAAGAGAAAAATCAAGAGACTTCGTTAAGGTAAGGTATTTTGCACCTACAACTCCATTCTATGGTTGTATTTCATGAATTTAGGGCTGTAATTGAAGGAATTAAAGGGCAAAAATGGAGGATTAGGACTTGAGTTTAAGAGGCTTTTAAGTGGGGATTTGAGGGGTCATTTGGACTCCGATTTTAGTATTTTTGATATGTGTGAACTCGTGAGGAGATAGGGAATCTATTGATGTGAAAATGTCTGAGTTTTGAGAAGTGGGCCCGGGCTCGCGTTTTGGTAATTTCGGGATTTGTGCCCATTATTGATTGTTTTCGCTTGGACTTTGTTCTCTTAGCATATTATGATGTATTCGCTCTGATTTTGGATAGATTCGACGTGCGTAGAGCCCGATTTGAGGGGCAAAGGCGTCGCGAGCTAGAGATTTCGCCGGTTCGAGGTGAGTAATGATTGTAAATGATATTCTGAGGGTTTGAAACCTCGTATTTGCACATTGTAGTGCTATATAGAGGTGACTTGCACGCCGGATAGCAAGCGTGGGGTAGAGCACCGTTGGAGATTATGACTTGGTCTGTCTCGATTGATGAATTTACTGCGTATTTGAATGAAATTTACTTGTTATCATCAAAATTTGGGCTGAATGCCATATTTGGGCTTTGTGCCAGCTATTTGAACTCCTTCAGGGATTGTCGTTGATTTTTCCTTACTGTTTTGAATTTATAAATAAAGTCAATCATGTATTTTCTACTGTTTTCAAAACTCAGCCAAGTTTATTTTGCTGTAACACTTGAAATGGTCTTTCCTATACTATTTTTGGGCTGAACAGCATGTTTTACTATTGCCCGAGGGGCTTATGTGATGGGGAACATGCTGAAGGGGGTCACAAGATAAAGAATCACAGTAGTAATAAGAACTTGATCGGCCAGTATACCTTGAACCAATAAGAACAAGTAAGCATAGTAAAGGATAATGCATGACATCACCTTTCGTGAATTAACTCTCATAACATGGCACGACATCACCCTTTGTGCACTAACACTTACAATAAGGCACGTCATCTCCCTTCATACTTTTACTCTCTCATAACGTGGTACGACATCACCTTAGAGCATTAACGCTCTCCCTTACCATAAAACAATGAACAAAAGACAACGGGGAGATAAGAATAACAAGAACAACTATTACATCAACATTTGGTTCCGCAATACCAGCCTCAACTTTGAAATCAATACTCAATTATCACCAAAATATCTGTAAAGATGATAAAAAATATTCAACCTGATTTTACTAGTCCAAACATGGATAACATGATTAAAGCAGAGCAATAATTACAAAAGACCAAGTCTCACCCGCATGCTTTACCCAACTACAATGTATAGGTACTTGTCACCTCACCTATACGTTGCACCCAACATCTAAACACGTAACAAATAGATAAATAAGCCCTTCACTCAGGTCAAGGTTAACCACGATACTTACCTCACTCCAAAGACCGAACTCAAAGTCAACCATCGCTTTGCCTATCAAACAAGCCTCCAAACAAATAGAATCTAGCAATTTACCAACCAAACGATTCAAATTAAGCCTTCAGAACTACCCATAATTGTAAGGAATTCAATTTAGGTCATTATTGAAAAAGTCAACAAAAGTTAACACCTGGGCACGCTTGGTCCAAACCTGAAATTCGGACCAAAACCCGATTACCCATTCACCCTCAAGCCCAGTTATGTAATTTATTTTTGAATCCGATCTCAATTTGAGGTCTAAATCCCCAATCCCCAATCCATAATTTTTTTGTATTTTATATAACTATCGTAATTTATATTAATATAAAGTAAAAATATAAACAAGAAAAAAATATTCTTATAAAAAGATTGTTTGAATAAAAGAATGCAAAGGCTTTAAAATCTTATTATTTGAAATTATGAGTATTTGATTAAAAAATTAAGATAATAGAGTATAATGGATATAGAAAAAAATTGCACTTATAGTTTGCAAGTTCTTTTTTTGTGAAACGGGGCATGATTTAACCTGAATTGAGAATTTGAGTTTAAGAAATGAGAGATGAGTGAAGAAATGAAGAAGAGAGGGAGGGGGGGTGTATTTATAGTTTTACAAAGGGCTAAATTAGTAATTACTAAAAGTGTTGTATTTAAAAAATATTTCCCAAAAAAGGACTATTCTTGCAATCAACCCGTTGAGCAACGGTCATATGGTATTTAAAAAAAACTCAAAAATTTCCCTGTTAAACCGGTCTAGGCCATTTAACCGGTTCTACAGAAATTTTGGTTGATCGGGTTTGATCGGTCCGGTTAACCAGATGTATTAAGGTGAATGGACCAACCCCCCTAACCCCCTAACCCAGCCCACCCAGGCCCCTAAGTACCAGTCTGGGATGGTCTGGGTTTCAACCAGTCTGGGCCGGTCTGGAAAAGGGTCAACCCGGCCCATTTGACATACTTAATTTCTACCCAAAAACCCCTAATTGCCACTATGAAAACTCTAGATTTTAGGTTGAAATATAAGAAAAAGTAGTGAAAGATTGAAATAAACTAGTTTAGAATCACTTAGCGATGATTTGGGGAACAAAAGTTCTTTCGAAAATCACCTCTAGGGTGATTGAGTTTGAAAATTTGAAAAATGAATCAAAAATCCCGTCTACGTCATATTTACCCAGCTGTAGATGAAGATATGTAACCTGGGGTTCGCAAATGCGAAGCCCGCGAATGCAAGAAATCCATCGCATTTGAGAATACTCTCGTATTTCTGCTATCTTCGCAAATACAAAGAGAGGTTCGCAAATGCAAACTGGGCTGACCGCAAATGTGAACCCATGATCGCGAGTGCTAAGATTCTCCCCTCCCAGTACCCATCGTAATTGTGAAGGTTTGTTCACAAATGCAAACTCTGGCCTTCCTAGCTACTCTTCGTAGATGGGATGAGTAGATCACAAATATGAACCAAACAGTGGTCGCAAATGCAATGATTGACCTCCTAAATGCGAGGTCTGAGGCCTGCAACTAAATCTGGAACACCAGTTTAGTTCTAAGTCAAAATTTCACTCCTTGGCCTATCCAAATCTCACCCGAGCCCTCAGGGCTCTAAACCAAAAGTGCACACAAGTCTAAAAAAATCATACAAACTTGCTCGCGCGATAAAATGGCCAAAATAACAGCTACAACTACGAATTGAACACCAAATCAAACTTCTATTTTCACAACCGGAGATCTGAATCACGTCAAACCAACTCCGTTTCTCACCAAATTTCATAGACAAGTCATAAATATGGTATTGGACCTATAGCAGGTTAATAAAAATACAGACCCGATGTCCAAAAAAGTCAAACCTCGGTGAAATATTTCAAATTCATTAAACCTTTAACTTTCAAATTTTGACAAAACCCGATATCTCAGGCTTGGGACTTCCGAATTCAATTGCAAGCATATGCCCAAGTCCCAAATCACGATGCTGACCCACCGAGATTGTCAAAATACGAATCTGGGTCCGTTTACCAAAAATATAGACCGCAATAAACTCAAATGAAGTTTTTAGGCAAAAATTCTTGTTTTTAACAACTTTTAACATAAAAGCTTTTCGAAAATACTCCCAGAATGTGCACGTAAATTGAGGAGGGATACAATGAGGTGTTTAAAGTTTAAAAGCATGGCGTTGTATTCTAAATCTTAAGATGGCAATTCGGGACATCATAGTTAACCATTATGTATTCCATTCGAGGTAGTATCTGATATATGGGAACTTTGTGTTTACTACTTAGTTGAGGATCGTATTATGTGCTTATACCCGTTTTAACTATTCTTATTTGCCATGGTTTGTTCCTGTCACGACTCAAAATCCACTAAGGGTCGTGGGGGCACCGGACACCGCTGTTAGGCAAGCCAACTTAATCAATCGATTAACTTCTCTCTTTAATACCTTTGAAATCTTGGACTTTTCCTTCCACTTTTCATAAACAAAAAGATCACCACTTAAATTCAAATTAAATAATAAACGATTAATATAGATCTTTCAAAAACCATCCTAGAACCCAGTGTCACAAATACATGAGCATCTACTGATAAGGAAAATAAAATACAACATCTGTCCGAAATACAATGGACAGTAAATAAATACAATATGCTGAAAGGGACTATACTAGCTGCAGGTCACCTCGAATAATGTAACTCACCTAGTCCCATTGTCACGCCCTAAAATTCGAGTGACATGACCGGCGCTCGACCTAGTAACCCCAGTCAAGCGGACCTGGGTGCCTTTCCTATCCTACGTGTTACCCCACATTTTTCATTTATTATTAACCAAGTGAAACAACTAATTATAATTGGAACACCTTGTTACAAAAGCATACATAACATAGATAATCTTTAGCGTGATTTACAACTTACATCGCCCAAGATACAAAATACATACTTACATAAGTTCTTAACCCACATTGCCTGTCTACAGAGCCTCTAAAGATGGAAGAGGAATAATATAATACTTGCCGACAACAAGTCTCCAGCTATACATTTTATAAATAGCAAAACAGGATTCCAAAAGATAAGAACAGAAGCGACATGAGCCATGCAGGGCCCCGAAAGGAAAGGGGCTCACCAATTCAGCTGGCAGGAAGTGATGAGGAGCTACGGTCGGTGGATTGGAGTGCCTGCTATAGATCCACCTACAATCATAACACGAATGTAGCGCCCTCGGCAAAAGGGACGTCAGTACATTTGAATTGTACTGGTATGTACGAACAAACTTGTTCCAAGTAAACTCAAACCACACATAAGTAGAAAATAGTAATGGATGCAGCAACCAAACACATATGAAGGAACAATCAAGCCAAAGAAGTTTACAAACTTTCCTGTTTTCCCCTTCCACAATTTCACTTCAATAGTTTCACAATTTGCTCATATTTTGTTTCAATAGTGATTTCGATCACTTTCCACCCTTATTACCTCGGCCACCCTTATCACCACAACTTACACCTTATTACTTCGTATTGCGGCGCGCAACCCGATCCCATCGTATAATTTCAGTCCACAAACAACACAACAACAACAAACAATTCACAAAGGTCAACAACAATACTTCTCAAGAATTAACGACAACAATATTACAAGTGTTTCCATGACAATCAATACTATTTCCATCATATTTAACAACCCATACACTTTCAACGTCACATTGGTAATTGCCCACAACAGGCCATAGATATCGTTACCAAAGTTATTCCAGTTGCACTAGTCACAATTTCCTTTAGTCATTTATTCCTCAATTACAACCACATAACACAATCACACCGTACAAATCACAAGAAATTCATAAGTAATTTACGTACATATCACCTACCAAGCATACGTACATCAAACGAGGCTATTTTACAAGGATCAAGGTTAGCCATACATACCTGGAGCCGACTTTCCTTTTTAACTTCTATTCCCAACTCACCAAGCAGTCTATTAACGTCAATCTATTTCACAAATTGACACATATGCCTTAGCAATGAAGTCCACAATTTACTACCCGAGCCTATTTAGGTTACCAATTCTCCTTTTGCAATTCTCTACTGCTACCCAATTACTCTTACTAGATTTTTGGTCTTTAAAGACATGCACGCACAATCCCACCTTTGCTTTTCAAGAATCAATGCATGGGAATCCTCCTTTTTGTTCAAATAGGGAAAATCAAATGGAAAAAGAGTTGGGGATCTTTACCTGCAAGAACAGAAGCGAACACAATACTTGAAATTTTCCAGGCTTTGGTGACTTTGAAAAATCAACTTGACGAAGATGGACTTTCTCTCACCAAGACCCTCTCCACCCTCTCTCTTATTTTGCTCAGAAAGTATGTTAAAATGAGGGGTTGGGGTATTTTATTAGAAAGGGGGTCGGGTTTTAAAATCTAGAAAAATAGAAGCCCGAGCAAATCTGCGGTCGCATTCTGCGATCGAAAAATAGAAATGCGGTCCGTTGATTGGAAGGCAGAAATGCGCCCAAAAACCCTGAAGGTCTGCCTGGGTCTGCGATAGGAATACGGTCCTCATTCCTGTTATGCGGTCGCATTTTGCACCGCAGAATTGACCTCCACAAATCCTTGGGGAACTTATGCGACGATTATGCGGTCCGCATATTGATTATGCGATCTCATAATGAACCGCATTTTCAACATCAATCTTGACAACCTTTCTGCTTCACTCTGCGGCAGAAATGTGGTCCGCATATTGATTATGCGATCGCATAATGGACTGCATTTTCAACATCAATTTTGACAACCTTTCTGCTTCACTCTGCGGCAGAAATGCGGTCCGCATAGTTGATCTGTGACCGCATTCTGGACCGCAGAATGACAATTTTCTGGAAAAATCGATTCTTTTGGGTTTTAAGTGCAAAATCAGTAAAAAGGGTCCGAACCGCGGTGAGTTTTAACACATATTCGGACCTTGGCACAACATTTTAAGGGGCCTTACACCCGTAATCATCCGCGCTGCTACGCCCTGTAGGCCGCTAGAGGTATATATATATATATACCTGTGCAACAAAAATGCACAGAAGTGTAGTTTGAGTACGTAATCAACGTGTAATCAATGAGTATCCCGCCTAATCTTGAAGAAGTAGAGACGAAATGGCCAACTTCGACACTCACTAGAAGTCAACTAACAATATTCTAGAAATGTGAGTGAAATCATGGATTTATATAGTAGTTTTAATTCGCGAAGCCAGAAAACATGTAAACACCTTCAACAAATAATCAGGGGCTTTCAAGGTTTATTCTTTATAATTTCAACAGTTTATATCAAGCCACAAAGGCTAAATTTTACGTTTAAAAATCCTCAAGCGACAAATAACATGCGAAAATCACACCGAGGCGACGACCCGATCGAAAGGGAATGTAAATTGTGCACTGCCGAGTGTCGAACGGCCTGAATCATAGATGCATCTATTTAATTTGCCAAGGTGTTCGACCCGTTCCATAAATAAACACATACAGACAGACAGTCAGTCAAGAAGTCAACATGGAGAAATTATCCAAGAAAGGCCAATTCTCTTTAATAATTTGAGAAAACGAAGCTTAAGACTTTTTAGAAATCTATTTATTAATTTAATGTGATTTAAGCAATTCAAGCCATTAATGGGTTCACAATTAATCCAAATATAACATGCTTTTGGGTCATAGACTATCCGGACAATAGCATAATAGTATCTACACACGGACTGTCGTCACCTCGTGCGTACGTAGCCCCCACAAATAGTAGCACATAACCAATTTTACTCACCTATTGAGTAAATTCCCCCTCACAATATGAGAAAGGAGACTCACCTCGCTCCGAAGACTCATAACCGGCATTCTACATTCCTCTGAAGACTTGCACCAACGCACAATGCTCCAAAACTAGCCAATGAAGTTTACCCATGAACTCACGAACTCAAATATATGATTTTCTCTTACTTCCATACTCAAAATCGTGGCTAAATTCTAAGAATATAATTTTCTAGGTTTTCCACCAAAACCTCAATTTTTATACTAATTTTCATGCCTAGATCTATACAAAATTTATGTATTTGACTCAAAATAGGTGGGGATAACTTACCTTAATGTTGATGACAAAAACCTCCTCTTGAAGCTCTCCAAAATCGACCATACCAAGTGGAAAATGGGAGAGAAGTGACCATCTCCTGATTTAAAATAACCTTCTACCTCCAGGGATTTTCGCTTCCGCGGTCCTGCTTTTGCGGAAAAGATTCTGCTTCTGCGGTCACTGGGCTCCAGCCCAATTTCGCTTCTGCGGACGGCCCACCACTTCTGCGGTTTCGCTTTTGCGGATAACCAGCTGCTTCTTCCGCTTCCAGTGGACCTCCCATTTTCGCTTCTGCTATCCGCCTTCCGCAGATGCAGTCCCGCTTCTTTGGAACCTTGGCCGCATCTGCGGTCTATGATCCTTCGACTATAAATCTCTTCTGCGGCTCCCCTTTCATTTCTGCGGGGCTGCTTCTGCGGCTACCCAACCGCAGAAGCGGAAACACCCGAAATCCACCCGAGGCCCCTGAGACCCCAACCAATCCCAACACACGTTATGGACTTGCTCGAGGCCTCAAATCATATCAACCAATGCTAAAATCATGAATTACACCCCGATTCAAGCTTTATGAACTTCAAAATTTCAAACTTCTACTTCCGGTGTTTAAACCTATGAAATCACGTCCGATTGTCCTCAAATTTTGCACACTAGTCATATTTGACATTTCGGACCTACTCCCACTTCCGGAATCAAATTCCGACCCCGATATCAAAAAGTCCACTTCGGGTCAAACTTCTCAAAAACCTTCAAATTTCTATCTTTAGCCAAATGGCTTCAAAATGGCCTACGGGCCACCGAATTCACTTCCAATTGCTCCCCCAACTCCAGAATGACCATATGGAACTATTCACAGTCTCGAATTCTAATACGGACATCGATAACACTGAAATGCACTTAAAACCAAACTTATGAAATTTCTTCCAAAATGCCAACTTCCACAATAGGCGCCAAAACACTCCCGGGTTATCCAAAACCCATTCTGTGCATATGCCCAAGTCCGAAATCATCATACGAACTTGCTGGAACCTTCAGATCCCGATTCTAAGGTCGTTTACTCAAAATTCCAATCCTAGTTCATTCTTTCAACTTTAAGCTTCCGAAATGAGAATTCTCTTTCCAAATCGACTCTGAACTTCCCGGAACTTAATTCCGACCATGCGTACATGTCATAATACCTGAAATGAAGTTGTTCATGGTCTCCGACTGCTGAATGGAGCGCTAGTAATCAAAACGACTAGTCGGGTTGTTACATTCTCTCCCAATTAAACATACATTCGTCCTCGAATGTGCTGAGATCTTCATTGGAGTGGTCTAAAATTGCTGCTTAACTTCTCATGTGCCTTCCCGTGATACCACAACTCAGTTGAGCATATTAGCTCGATCAATTCTGAAGATATTCTATTCTGTTCAAGCAAATACGCCTTAAAGTCCAATTCTAAAATTTGGAATATCAAAACTAGGCATATTTCCATCATGCGCTCATTATATCAATAAATATACGTTGTACCTAAACGTGACTGCATAACTTTGCTGAATTCACAACTTGCACCACTTTACTCATAGGATCACCATAACTTTCTCTGATCAATAAATCGAAATTCCACGAATCTGAGGCTCCCATTGCACCTCATGACCTACATAGGTCTTGCTCTAACTTTTACAACACCAACACGACGGAAGAGATGTGCCGAAATTCATAACCAACTGCTGAATCAACAAATCATTGGGTCTATTGATAATAGGCTATAATTGAATATTTTAGTTTCTTATTACACTCTAATTTACTGTACTTTAGTTGAGTTTGCACTTTAATCGCTAGTATTTTGCACTAACGGTATGTTTTATGCCTTGTAGGTGTGATTCCGAGCTATATAGATGTTATGTAATGCATTTAAGTGATTTGGAGCTTTAACGTTTGAGCAAAAGTTCAAGTAATTAAGCCGGGAACATGTTTGGGGGTCAAATTTGATAATTGAGTACGAACGAAGACTCGGGGAGGCATATTGCGCACTGTCTAGTAAAATAGACATAACTTTTTTCTCATAAATCCATTTTCTCTCCACAATATATGGTTGGAAAGCTAACTAAAAGGAATACAACTTTGATGTTTTATGTTTTTGCAAAATCCAAATTGAAGAGGGTGAAATACCGCGATTACGGTGGGACCTAGGCAGAACTGCCGCAGAGCGTACTCGCGGACAACTGAAGAATCAGAGAGCATGTTTGGCCGCGGTTTGACCGCGACCGCGGCAGAACCGCGGCAGGAAGCAAAACTTTCAGGGACCAAAGTGCAAAACATGAGATTTTAAGCCCTAAACCCTATATTAATCAAAGGAGGCCGGCCAAGAGGGGACATATTTTGGACAAAAATTAGACCTAAGGAGGCAAGAGACACTANTTTTCCTTCCTCTTCCTATTTTTCATCGTTGGTTATGACTTTTAGTATTGTAGTTTTACATACTATTATGAATAGCTAACTTGTTATCTAGAGTTTTGATAGAACCTTTTGTAAGATAAATTCTTGTTAGGTTTTCCTATAATTGAGCTATATCTTTTCTCTATTTGTTTAACTACGTTTATATTCTGGTTGATTGAAGAGCTCTCAATTAGCTGTGCCTATTTAGTATGCATAACTCGGGAGAGAGTGCATATTTAGGTAATTGTTGAACAACACCACTCCCAGAGTATATGAGGGATCAATAACCGAGGGTTTAAAGGTGGGATTAGGGATAACGAAGCCTTGGGTGCGATCTGAAGTGAGGTGTATTAAAAGCCAGCAAGCGTAGCTCGGGAGAGTGCGTCTAGTAAATTGTCGTAATTACTCGGGAGAGATTTACAGTAATAGGAGTGCTCATAATTCGTAGAGAATACCTAGGCGAAATTATAGAAGACATAGCGGGAAGGATTCCGACAATCGGGAAAATCATAACTCTAGACCTCCTTAATCTTGTCTCTAACCCTTAGTATATTTAGTTGTTAATTTAATATTTTAATTTGCTAGTTAAATATTTAAACACAAGAATCTTAATATCTATAAATTAGGA
The DNA here is from genome assembly GCA_026770625.1 of Nicotiana glauca. Lineage (NCBI taxonomy): Eukaryota > Viridiplantae > Streptophyta > Magnoliopsida > Solanales > Solanaceae > Nicotiana > Nicotiana glauca. The sequence continues at coordinate 123,530 of MU720468.1, read as the reverse complement.
ATTGTTCAAGCTTGTCTTCTTGGTGATAGTGAACAGCTGTAGCTAAACCTTAGTTCTTTGTGGGATTCGACTCCGGACTTGTAAACCAGATTATATTTGCAGCGACCGCTTAGTCCTTTTTATAAGGCATAGTTGAGCATGATCATCTATACCCCTGACAAGAGTCATTGCCTCTTCTTGAACTATCTAATGGTCTTAGCTCCTTAATACCCTTCATATAATCCAATTGTACTGGTCCTAAATCCATTAATCTCGTCTCACCCAGTACGAACTGCCCAGGCAATAAGCCACCTCGGACACAATCAAAAGTCACATATGATGCTACCATGTGCCAACAGGCTACCAATTAGACTGTGATACAGAAGGAAATGAACTCTGAAAAGGAGATCTAATTATCCCGCTCGCGAATCATACATGCGACGCGGGTAACATGATAAACGGACACCCCGCTCGCGAATCATACATACGACGCGGGCTCACAGCTAGAACGATCTCTCCTTGAAAAATAGGAAACATAACACATAAAGGTAAATGGGGGAACTATACTGAACATCACACTGTTGCGGCGTGCAACCCAATCCAAATAACATACCTATGGCGGCATGCCAACCGATCCACACATAGAACTCACATAAGGAGATATACATCAAGCTAAATTGCCCATTACAACAAGATATCAAATTTGGTCACAAGCATGCTAAGTGCATAATACCATCCCTGAGGGACATATAGCGCCATAAGCTACGAAACTCAAGCACAACTGAGGTGCGATATATATTCTGAATCTCAAGAGCCATTTTGCTCATAATACGGCATTCCCTCGCAGGTCCTCAACACATGCACAATTTCTCAGGCCGTGTCACAACTCACACGGCGCAAGGTATCACTTCATGAAATATCTGACACCGAGATGACACCCTGACTACTCCGTAAGAAGTGCGTTACTGAAATGAACCCAACTGGCCTGTCATAGAGCCCCTATTCACATTTAAACCCATCCACCGACCTTAAGTCGATCCTGATCATATCAAATTAAGCCAATAACCTTTCAAAGTTCCATAATAATTTCCATCTTCTCATAACACACCAGAACAACCGTCATAAAGGGAGCAAACCTCCTCGGTTCACAACTCAATAAACAAAGTGCCCTCGAGGCATAAATTCTCAAAGTAATGATATTACCCAAATTCCTCATACTTGGTTTAAATCTTTAGTCAAACAAGTGGATACATGCCACACTGGTACAATCTTCCTGTGGAACACGTTACCACAATCTTCCGAAATAAATAACGGGTCCGCACATCTAAACCATCGGTCGCACTAATGCTGAGAAGCGATCAAGGATCCTTAACTGGAATGCAAAGCCTCTTTCACCACACATTGATCGTTGGTGACGCTGAATACAATACCAATTTACTTTAAACATTCTACCCTTTTCTTACTCATCTGAGCCCGTGACACCCTTACCAACAGCAAACTGCAACCTTGATCCTCACTTCGAATTTCTATGCTACTTACTGCACCCAACATACAAATATATGATAGAACATGATTTTCATCATAACTCCAAAACCATTATTTTTTCAACACTTCATCATATAAGAACTTTGCACTTAACTCACTTCAGGGGAATCATAGCGACACACAGGTAAATTCCCATAACCGTAGGATATGCAAATCTCTAAGTAGTGGCCCACACTACCATATTCCTTCCGGAATCCGCCTCCACTTAACAAGCCATAACAGAAGAATGCTTCTGAATAACATTAATTACGGCGGCCGACAAACTTCAAACGTACCGCCACAAATCATACGCATAACTCGTTCATGCAGAATGAACTGATCACCGACCCCAAAATGCCAAATTCAACTATGGCTAATCAATCCACCTTCTTCCAATTCATCCTTGCTTGCCTTAGAAATAAGACTAACTCCATTCAACACATAATATACTCCATCTACACTTACCCCGAGTGACCTTGAATCACGAAACCATGCTGTCTCAAATCCCACGAACTATTTCATATCTCTCAAATGCTACACCACAAGTCAAAATATCATGGACCATTCTGGGCACCTTCTCATAAAATGCTACAAAGCTTGATTCTTAACTGTACTCATAGGCTCGAAATCATTGGGCACCACACTTTAACTTCTGAATTCACTAGGACGATTTTTCTGAGCTGCCCGCTCTGACTTGGTCCCGAATATAATTCACTCCATAAATCTTATAAAACATAAATACTCTCTCAGCGAAGCACCCGGCGAAATCACTTTCTCTGAAACCTGTATCCATATAAGGCATAAATTCTGAACCTTTTTCCAAGTCAGAACATGAGCCAATAAGGCCAACCATAGCATGCCTCGAACAATTCATTCGCTCAAATTACCACTTATGGTCTTTTCCCGTAGCTGAAATAACCCATCAATGTGCTAATCACAAGAAACTTCGCAAGTAGTTAACCATGCAACCCAATCATAGATGGTGGGAGTCTCCCACTTAGCTCGAAGCCACTATTACAAAACTCTGGAGTTCACCAGGATTTTTAATATCTTATAGACATAACCTTGCGCAATCAACCGCCAACATTCTCGATATCGTACCGTAGAAACCCAATTTGATACTCTAAATCATTAACAACATTCACACAACATTTCCCTTTGGTGCATAACCAGTAGAACTCTTCGCAGAAGCCTCGCCAACAACGCGACTGCAAACCTGCTCACAGGAATACCCCACCTATAGAAATCACTCCCCGGCATCTTCTAACGCTGCTGCATAGGGTACAATCACTACGACATCAACAACCCATCCTGAGTCCAAGCTCACTCCCTAGCTGTACCAGTCCATTTATCCCTTGTGGACATCAATTAAATGTGCGGCAACACCTTTCCAATTCCGAGTTATACTGCATCCTTCTTCATTTCAAGCAGCTCCTTTCCGTCATACCAAATATCCTGTCGTATAAGAACCCCATGCTTCAAATTAAATCTACAGACTTCCATTGCCCGTCGCTAAAATCCCAGATCCTTCCAAACTATCCATAGGCACGTCGCCATCCTACTACTAAGCCCTATACAGCTATGACACTCTCCCACTTTGGGCAAACTCGCTCCTTTAATCACCTGCTCAACCTACGCTTCTTATACCTGGCCCTTTAGAAGTTCAAAACTCCGCCTGACCATTGCCACATGTTTTGTCACCTTTTGCTGCTCAGTTGTTGCCTCAATAAAATGTATCTTCCTGGAACTTGAATCCACAATTGCTGCGAAACCTTAAACCTTTCCAAAGGTCGTCTTTATCAATCCATCAAAATTAGGAATTCTGATTCGATCTTAAACCACTGTACCATGCGATATCTGACAGTTGTATTTCTAATACTATTTCACAATATCTTGCCTTAAAGGCAAATTGTAGCATATTATAACACCGACAAACTTAAGGCGTTCAATTAGGACAACAACACCCCCATATAGAGGAGAACTCCACCACGCTTGCAATTACCACGTTTCATTACTTCCACCTGTCCACATTTGACCATCCTTAGTTTGATTGTCTTTCCTCTGCCGGGAATAAAATACTGAATCCCTTTGATTACACACTAAGTAAACCTCCCTTCAGTTCATTCACTTCCCCGACACGTGGGCAAACACACCTACCATCATAACAACACTGCGAAATAATCGTTTTTAAGCATTATGGCAACCTGTGCCTAGCCACAAGGCTCTTAGAAGTTCTGTTACTGAGCTGAAACAATAGAATATCCTTCCATAAGGCGACCATAAAAGTCCAATCAACTATACCGGGAGAATCGTCCCACACCACATTTGTAGTGCCATTTCAATTCTTTAACTTTCGATTTATAACAAGTGCTCGCGTAAGATTGAGCAGTATGAAATCAAAGGCATAAGCCTCAAAGGAATTGAACCTGCACGATAAGGAAATCAAGAAGGGAAGTACTCCTAACAGCCCTGTAGCCTCCCGAGGATAAGTACAGACGTCTCCGTACCGATCCGCGAGTCTCTACTAGACTTGCTCATGACTCGTGAGATCGAAGGGAACCTAGTGCTATGATGCCATGTTGTCACGACCCAAAATCCACTAATGGTCGTGGTGGCGCTGGACACCGCTGTCAGGCAAACCAACTTAATCAATCGATTAACTTCTCTCTTTAATACCTTTGAAATCTAGGACTTTTCCTTCTATTTTTCATAAAAAAAAAAAAGATCACCACTTAAATTCAAATTAAATAATAAACGATTAGTACAAATCTTTCGAAAACCATCCCAAAACCCGGTGTCACAAATGCATGAGCATCTACTGATAAGGAAAATAAAATACAACATCCGTCCAAAATACAATGGACATGAAACAAATACAATATGCTGAAAGGGACTATACTAGCTGTAGGTCGCCTCGAATAATGAAACTCACCTAGTCCAAGAATTATCCGCGTTGCTATGCCTAGTAGGCTTCTAGAGGTATATATATTCCTGTGCAACAAAAATGTACAGAAGTGTAGTATGAGTACATAAACAACGTTTACTTAATGAGTATCCCGCCTAATCTCGAAGAAGTAGAGACGAGATGGCCAAATTCGACACTCACTAGAGGTCGACTAACAATATTATAGAAATGTGAGTGAAATCATGGATTTATATAATAGTTTTAATTCGCGAAGCCAGAAGCCAGAAAACAGGTAAACACCTTCAACAAATAATCAGGGGCTTTCAAGGTTTATTCTTTATTATTTTATCAGTTTATATCAAGCCACAAAGCCTAAATTTCATGTTTAAAAATCCTCAAGTGACAAATAACATGCGCAAATCACACTGAGGCGACGGCCCGATCCAACAGGAGTGTAAAATGTGCATTGCCGAGGGTCGAACAGCCTAAACCATAGATGCATCTATTTAATCTGCCGAGGTGTTCGGCCCGTTCCATAAATAAACATATACAGACAGACAGTCAGTCAAGAAGTAAATATGGAGTAATTATCCAAGAAAGGCCAATTCTCTTTAATAATTTGATAAAACGAAGCTTAAGTCTTTTTAGAAATCCATTCATTAATTAAATGGGATTTAAGCAATTCAAGCCATTAATGGGTTCACAATTAATCCAAATATAACATGCTTTTGGGTCCTAGACTACCCGGACAATAGCATAATAGTAGCTACGCACGGACTATCGTGACCTCGTGCCTACGTAGCCCCCACAAATAGGAGAAAATAACCAATTTAACTCACCTATGGGGTAAATTCCCCCTCACAAGATTAGATAGGCGACTCACCTCGCTCCGAAGACTCATAACCGGCATTCTACATTCCTCCGAAGACTTGCACCAACGCACAATGCTCCAAAACTAGCCAATGATTATACAAATCCATTAATATATGCTCAATTAAACTTTACAACCCAATTTGTAAAAATTCCTAACCCCGAACTAAAAGTTGACAAAAATGCCATTAGGCCCACGTGCCCGAAATTCGAAATTTCTCGAAGATGAAGTTTACCCATCAACTCACGAACTCAAATTTATGATTTTCTCTTACTTCCATACTCAAAATCGTGGCTAAATTCTAAGAATATAATTTTCTAGTTTTTCCACCTAAACCTCAAATTTTATACTAATTTTCATGCCAGATCCATACAAAATTGATGTATTTGTCTCAAAATAGGTGGGGATAATTTGCCTTAACATTGATGACAAAACCCCTCTTGAAGCTCTCCAAAATTGCCCATACCAAGTGGAAAATGGGAGAGAAATGACCATCTCCTGATTTAAAATAATTTTCTGCCTCTAGGTATTTTCGCTTCTGCGAAAATACTTCCGCTTCCGCGGTCCCGCTTTTGCGGAAAATATTCTGCTTCTGCGGTCAATGGGCTCCAGCCCAATTTCGCTTTTGCGGATGATCCACCGCTTCTGCGATTTCGCGTTTGCGGATAACCAGCCGCTTCTGCGGCTTCCACTGGACCTCCCATTTTCGCTTCTGTGATCCGCCTTCTGCAGATGCGGTCCATGATCCTTCGACCATAAATCCCTTCTACGGCTCCCCTTTCTCTTCTACAGGGCCGCTTCTGCGGCTACCCAACCGCAGAAGCGGAAACACCATCAACCAGATCCTTCAGCTATTCTTCAACTTCCAAATTTGATCTATTAACTACCCGGAATCCACCCGAGGCCCCCGGGACCCCAAAAAAACCTACCAACCAATCCCAACACACGTTACGGACTTGCTTGTGCCATCAAATCATATCAAACAACGCTAAAATCCTAAATTACACCCCGATTCAAGCTTTATGAACTTCAAAATTTCAAACTTTCACTTCCGGTGTTTAAACCTATCAAATCACGTGCGATTGACCTCGAATTTTGCAAACAAGTCATATTTGACATTACGGACCTACTCCCACTTCCGGAATCGAATTCCAACCCTGATATCAAAAAGTCCACTTTCGGTCAAACTTCTCAAAAACCTTCAAATTTCTATGTTTAGCCAAATGGCTTCAAAATGACCTACGGGCCTCCGAATTCACTTCGGATCACGCCCCCAACTCCAGAATGACCATACGGAACTATTCATAGTCTCGAAATCTCATACGGATATCGATAACACTGAAATGCACTTCAAACCAAACTTATGAAATTTCTTCCAAAATACTAACTTCCATAATAGGCGCCAAAACACTCTCGGGTTATCAAAAACCCAATCTGGGCATACGCCCAACTTCCACAAGAGAGCATGTTTGGCCGCGGTTTGACCGCGACCGCGGCAGAACCGCGGCAGGAAGGAAAAAATTCAGGGACCAAAGTGCAAAACATGAGATTTTAAGCCCTAAACCCTATATTAAACAAAGGAGGCCGGCCAAGAGGGGACATATTTTGGACGAAAATTAGACCTAAGGAGGCAAGAGACACTACTTTAGGGTTAGACAACACCCTTGGAGGCAAGAACACATTAGGAGCAAGGC
>MU720468.1:104166-115596 GCA_026770625.1 Nicotiana glauca | reverse complement strand
ACAATTGGGAAAATCATAACTCTAGACCTCCTTAATCTTGTCTCTAACCCTTAGTATATTTAGTTGTTAATTTACTATTTTAATTTGCTAGTTAATTATTTAAACACAAGAATCTTAATATCTGTAAGTTAGGAATTGTTCGAGCTTGTCTTCTTGGTGATAGTGAACAGCTGTAGATAAACCTTAGTTCTCTATGGGATTCGACTCCGGACTTGTAAACTAGATTATATTTTCAGCGACCGCTTAGTCCTTTTTATAAGACATAGTTGGGCATGATCATCTATACCCCTGACAAGAGTCATTGCCTCTTCCTGAACCGTCTAATGGTCTTAGCTCCTTAATACCCTTCATATAATCCAATTGTACTGGTCCTAAATCCAATAATCTCGTCTCACCCAATACGAGCTGCCTAGGCAATAAGCCACCTAGGACACAATCAAAAGTCCCATATGACGCTACCATGTGCCAATAGGCTACCAATTAGAATGTGATACCGAAGGAAACGAACTCTGAAAAGGATATCTAATTACCCCGCTCGCGAATCATATATGCGATGCAGGTAATATGCTAAACGGATACCCCGCTCGCGAATCATACATGCGACGCGGGCTCACAGCTAGAACGAGCTCTCCTCGAAAAATGGGAAACATAACACATAAAGGTAAATAGGGGAGCTATACTGAGCATCACATTGTTGCGGCGTGCAACCCGATCCAAATAATGTACCTATGGCGGCATGCCAACCGATCCACACATAGAACTCCCATAAGGAGATATAGATCGAGCTAAATTGCCCATTACAACAAGATATCGAATTTGGTCACAAGCATGCTAAGTGCATAATACCATCCCTGAGGGACATATAGCGCCATAAGCTACGAAACTCAAGCACAACTGAGGTGCGATATATAATCTGAATCTCAAGAGCCATTTCGCTCATAATACGGCATTCCCTCGTGGGTCCTTAACACATGCACGATTTCTCAGGCCATCTCATAACTCACACGGTGCAATGTATCACTTCATGAAATATCTGACAACGAGATGACACCCTGACTACTCCGTAAGAAGTGCGTTACTAAAATGAACCCAACTGGCCTGTCATAGAGCCCATATTCACATTTAAACCCATCCACCGACCTTAAGTTGATCCTGATCACATCAAATTAAGCCAATAACCTTTCAAAGGTCCATACTAATTTCCATCTTCTCATAACACACAAGAACAACTGTCATAAACGGAGCAAACCTCCTCGGTTCACAACTCAATAAACAAAGTGCCCTCCAGGCATAATTTCTCAAAGTAATGATATTACCCAAATTCCTCATACTTGGTTTAAATCTTTAGTCAAACAAGTGGCTACATGACATACTGGTACAATCTTCTTATGGAACACGTTCCCACAATCTTCCGAAATAAATAACGGGTCCACACATCTAAACCATCGGTCGCACTAACGCTGAGAAGCGATCAAGAATCCTTAACCGGAAGGCAAAGCCTCTTTCATCACACATTGATCTTCGGCGACGCTAAATACAATACCAATTTACTTTAAACATTCCACCCTTTTCTTGCTCATCTGAGCCCGTGACACCCTTACCAACAGCAAACTGCAACCTTAATCCTCACTTCGAATTTCTATGCTACTCACTGCACCCAACGTACCAATATATGATAGAACACGATTTTCATCATAACTCTAAAACCATTATTTTTTCAACATTTCATCATATAAGAACTTTGCACTTAACTCACTTCAGGGGAATCATAGCGACACACGGGTAAATTCCCATAATCGTAGGATATGCAAATCTCTAAGTAGTGGCCCACACTACCATATTCCTTCGGGAATCCGCTTCCACTTAACAAGCCATAACAGAAGAATGCTTCTGAATAACATTAATTACGGCGGCCGACAAACTTCAAACGTACCGCCACAAATCATACGCATAACTCGTTCACGCTGAATGAACTGATCACTGACCCCAACATGCCAAATTCAACTATGGCTAATCAATCCACCTTCTTCCAATTCATCCTTGCTTGCCTTAGAAATAAGACTAACTCCATTCAACACATAATATACTCCATCTACACTCACCCCGAGTGACCTTGAATCACAAAACCACGCTGTCTCAAATCCCACGAACTATTTCATATCTCTCAAATGCTACACCACAAGTCAAAATATCATGGAACATTCTGGGCACCTTCTCATAAGCTGCTACAAAGCTTGATTCTTAACTGTACTCATAGGCTCGAAATCATTGGGCACCACACTTTAACTTCTGAATTCACTAGGACCATTTTTGAGAGCTACCTGCTCTGACTTGGTCCCGAATATAATTCACTCCATAAATCTTATAACACATGAATACTCTCTCAGCAAAGCACCCGGCGAAATCACTTTCTCTGAAACCTGTATCCATACAAGGCATAAATTTTGAACCTTTTTCCAAGTCCGAACATGAGCCAATAAGGCCAACCATAGCATGCCTCAAACAATTCATTCACTCAAATTACCACTTATGGTCTTTTCCCGTAGCTGAAATGACCCATCAATGTGCTAATTACCAGAAACTTTGCAAGTAGTTAACCATGCAACCCAATCATAGACGGTGGGACTCTCCCACTTAGCTCGAAGCCACTATTGCAANCACATTAATACCCTCTCAACGAAGCACCTGGCAAAACCACTCCCCTTTAAACCCGCTTCTATACAAGGCATAAATTCTGAATCTTTTCCCAAGTTCGATCATGAGCCAACAAGGCCAACCATAGCATGCATTCCATAATTCATCTACTCAATTCACCACTTATGGTCTTTTTTCGAAGCTGAGGTAACCCATCAAGATATTAATAACTGGAAACCTTGCAAGTAGCTAACCATGCAACCCAAATCATAAGCGGTAGGACTCTCCCACTTAGCTTGAAGCCATTATTACAATACTCTGAGTTCACCAGGATTCTTAATCTCTTATTGACATAACCTTGCGCAATCAACCGCCAACATTCTCGATATCTTACTGTAGAAACCCAATCTGATACTCTAAATCATTAACAACATTCACACAATAATTCCCTTTGCTGCATAACCAGTAGAACTCTTCGCAGAAGCCTCGCCAACCACGCGACTGCTAACCTGCTCACAGGAATACCCCACCTGTAGAAATCACTCCCCGGCATCTTTCAACGCTGCTGCATGGGGTACAATCACTACAACATCAACGAACCATCCTGAGTCCAAGCTCACTCCCTAGCTGTACCAGTCCATTTATCCCTTGTGGACATCAATTAAATGTGCGGCAACACCTTTCCAATTCCGAGTTATACTGCATCCTTCTTCATTTCAAGCAGCTCTTTTCCGTCATACCAAATATCCTGTCATATAACAACCCCACGCTTCAAATTAAATCTACTGACTTCCATTGCCCGTCGCTAAAATCCCAGATCCTTCCAAACTATCCATAGGCATGTCGCCATCCTACTACTAAGCCCTATACAGCTAGGACACTCTCCCACTTTGGGCAAACTCGCTCCTTTAATCACCTGCTCAACCTACGCTTCTTATACCTGGCCCTTTAGAAGTTCAAAACTCCGCCTGACCATTCCCACATATTTTCTCATCTTTTGCTGCTCAGTTGTTGCCTCAATAAAATGTATCTTCCTGGAACTTGAATCCACAATTGCTGCGAAACCTTAAACCTTTCCAAAGGTCGTCTTTATCGATCCATCAAAATTAGGAATTCTGATTCGATCTTAAACCACTGTACCATGCGATATCTGACAGTTGTGTTTCTAATACTATTTCACAATATCTTGCCTTAAAGGCGAATTGTATCAAATTATAACACCGACAAACTTAAGGCGTTCAATTAGGACAACAACACCCCCATATAGAGGAGAACTCCACCACGCTTGCAATTACCACGTTTCATTACTTCCACCAGTCCACATCTGACCATCCTTAGTTTGATTGTCTTTCCTCTGCCGGGAATAAAATACTGAATCCCTTTGACTACACACTAAGTAAACCTCCCTTCAATTCATTCACTGCCCCGACACGTGGGCAAACACCCTACCATCATAACAACACTGCGAAATAATCGTTCATAAGCATTTTGGCAACTTGTGCCTAGCCTCAAGGCTCTTAGAAGTTCTGTTACTGAGCTGAAACAATAGAATATCCTTCCATAAGGCGACCATAAAAGTCCAATCAACTATACCGGGAGAATCATCCCACACCACATTTCTAGTGCCATTTCAATTCTTTAACTTTCGATTTATAACATGTGCTCGCATAAGATTGAGCAGGACGAAATCAAAGCCATAAGCCTCAAAGGAATTGAACCTGCACGATAAGCAAATCAAGAAGGGAAGTACTCCTAACAGCCGTGTAGCCTCCTGAGGATAAGTACAGACATCTCCGTACCGATCCGCGAGACTCTACTAGACTTGCTCATGACTCATGAGACCGAAGGGAACCTAGTGCTCTGATACCATGTTATCACGACCCAAAATCCATTAATGGTCGTGGTGGCGCTGGACATCGCTGTCAGGCAAACCAACTTAATCAATCGATTAACTTCTCTCTTTAATACCTTTGAAATCTAGGACTTTTCCTTCCATTTTTCATAAAAAAAAGATCACCACTTAAATTCAAATTAAATAATAATCGATTAGTACAAATCTTTCGAAAACCATCCCAAAACCCGATTTCACAAGTGCATGAGCATCTACTGATAAGGAAAATAAAATACAACATCCATCAGAAATACAATGGACATGAAACAAATACAATATGTTGAAAGGGACTATACTAGCTGTAGGTCGCCTCGAATAATGCAACTCACCTAGTCCCAGAATCATCCGCGCTGCTACGCCTAGTAGGCCGCTAGCATTATATATATATACCTGTGCAACAAAAATGTAAAGAAGTTTAGTATGAGTACATAATCAACGTGTACTCAATGAATATCCCGCCTAATCTCGAAGAAGTAGAGACGAGATGGCCAACTTCGACACTCACTATAGGTCAACTAACAATATTCTAGAAATGTGAGTGAAATCATGGATTTATATAGTAGTTTTAATTCGCGAAGCCAGAAGCCAGAAAACAGGTAAACACCTTCAACAAGTAATCAGGGGCTTTCAAGGTTTATTCTTTACTATTTCATCAGTTTATATCAAGCCACAAAGGCTAAATTTCACGTTTAAAAATCCTCAAGCGACAAATAACATGCGCAAATCACACCGAGGCAACGGGCCGATCCAACAGGAGTGTAAAATGTGCACTGCCGAGGGTCGAACAGCCCGAACCATAGATGCATCTATTTAATCTGCTGAGGTGTTCGGCCCGTTCCATAAATAAACATATACAGACAGATAGTCAGTCAAGAAGTAAATATGGAGTAATTATCAAAGGAAGGCTAATTCTCTTTAATAATTTGATAAAACGAAGCTTAAGTCTTTTTAGAAATCCATTCATTAATTAAATGTGATTTAAGANTCTCATCACCTCGTGCGTACGTAGCCCCCACAAATAGGAGAAAATAACCAATTTAACTCACCTATGGGGTAAATTCCCCCTCACAAGATTAGAAAGGAGACTCACCTCGCTCTGAAGACTCATAACCGGCATTCTACATTCCTCCGAATACTTGCACCAATGCAAAATACTCCAAAACTAGCTACTGATTATACAAATCCATTAATATATGCTCAATTAAACATTACAACCCAATTTGTAAAAATTCCTAACCCCGAACTAAAAGTTGACAAAAATTCCCTTGGGCCCACGTGCCCGAAATCCGAAATTTCTCGAAGATGAAGTTTACCCATCAACTCACGAACTCAAATATATGATTTTCTCTTACTTCCATACTCAAAATCGTGGCTAAATTCTAAGAACATAATTTTCTAGATTTTTCACCAGAACCTGAAATTTTATACTAATTTTCATGCCAGATCCATACAAAATTGATGTATTTGACTCAAAATAGGTGGGGATAACTTACCTTAACATTGATGAAGAAAATTTACTCTTGAAGCTCTCCAAAATTTCCCATACCAAGTGGAAAATGGGAGAGAAATGACCATCTCCTGATTTAAAATAATCTTCTGCCTCTAGGTATTTTCGCTTCTGCGAAAATATTTCCGCTTCCTCGGTCCCGCTTTTGCGGAAAAGATTCTGCTTCTGCGGTAACTGGGCTCCAGCCCAATTTCTCTTTTGCGGATGATCCACCGCTTCTGCGGTTTCGCTTTTGCGGATAACCAGCCACCTCTGCGGCTTCCACTGGACCTCCCATTTTTGCTTCTGTGATCCGCCTTCTGCAGATGCGGTCCCGCTTCTGTAGAACCTTGACCGCATCTGCGGTCAATGAGCCTTCGACCATAAATCGCTTCTACGGCTCCCCTTTCTCTTCTACAGGGCCGCTTATGCGGCTACCCAACCGCAGAAGCAGAAACACCAGCACCCAGATCCTTCAACTATTCTTCAACTTCAAAATTTGATCTGTTAACCACCCGGAATCCACCCGAGGCCCCCGGGATCCCAAAAAAACAATCCCAACACACGTTACGGACTTGCTTGAGCCCTCAAATCATATCAAACAACGCTAAAGTCCTAAATTACACCCCAATTCAAGCTTTATGAACTTCAAAATTTCAAACTTCTACTTCCGGGGTTTAAACCTATCAAATCACGTGCGATTGACCTCAAATTTTGCACACACGTCATATTTGACATTATGAACCTACTCCCACTTCCGGAATCGAATTCCAACCCCGATATCAAAAAGTCCACTTCCGGTCAAACTTCTCAAAAATCTTCAAATTTCTATCTTTAGCCAAATGGCTTCAAAATGACCTACGGGCCTCCGAATTCACTTCGGATCACGCCTCCAACTCCAGAATGACCATACGGAACTATTCACAGTCTTGAAATCTCATACGGATATCGATAACACTGAAATGCACTTCAAACCAAACTTATGAAATTTCTTCCAAAATGCCAACTTCCACAATAGGCGCCAAAACACTCTCGGGTTATCCAAAACCCAATCCGGGCATACGCCCAAGTCCGAAATCATTATACAAACTTGCTGGAACCTTTAGATCTCGATTATGAGTTCGTTTACTCAAAATTCCAATCCTAGTTCATTCTTTCAACTTTAAGCTTCCGAAATGAGAATTCTCTTTCCAAATCGACTCTGAACTTCCCGGAACTTAATTCCGACCACGCGTACAAGTCATAATACCTGAAATGAAGTTGTTCATGGCCTCCGACTGCTGAACGGAGCACTAGGACTCAAAACGACCAGTCGGGTCGTTATAGTACCTCTACTTCAGTTATTATACTTGATTTATAGGACCACTAGTAAGTGCGGATGTCGATCCTTTGTCAATACTTCTCTGGGGTTAAGTTAGATACTTACTAGGTACCCGTTGATTTACGTATTCATACTAAACATTTGCACTTATTGTGCATGTATATTTCTGATGGTCTTTAGGGCGCGTAGGCGTAGTGGCTGACAGGACTTTATGGTCAGTTGTATTCCATGTTACGATCTGCAGCACACAGAGTGACCATCATATTTATTTACTTTATCTTGTCTATTTTATATTCCAGATAGATGTTTTATAATTGTAATGCTTCGTAGTATATGCTCATGCACTTGTGACAGGGGGTTTTGGGATGTTCTAGTAATTGTTTGTGGTTTTGCCTAATACTGTCGCAGTTCTTGTTTATATTTTACTAAATTATATGTACCTATGATTTTTAGTTCATAGATTTATTTATTGAATAAATACATGATTTCAAAAGTATGAATAATTAAGTTGATAGTTCACCATTGGCTTGCTTAATAGTGACGTTGCACACCATCACGACTTATAGTAGGAAATGGGTCTTGAAAGCGATGTACTTGATATTCCTAGTTACTCTTAGAAAAGCTTACGACTTGTATTGCCGATTTTAGGATTGTATGACTGATGCTTGTTCAGCTATGTTATTTAAGTTATTAAGAAATATTTTGCTATTAAGTTAGTTAAATTATGTTAATTTTCACTATGTGTTAGGCTTACCTATTCCCACGGACTAGGTGACTTCTCGATTCCTAAGGCAGGATTGGTGGGCCGTGACACCATATATGTATTTAGTTCTAAAATTCGAGTCCAATTTGACTCTCAAATCTCAAATATTCATTTTTCAAAACGTAATCAAAATTTTCTTAAAATTCTCGACAATTCTCATGATTTTGATGTTAATTCTCATAAAGAATCATGTTCTGTAATAAAAAAATGGATCAAAATCACTTAACCAATAATTTTATATGAAAATCTCTCCTCAAAATTGCTTCCCACCAAATCTTGGGCTCAAAATGTGATAAATAATGTTAAGTCCCGAAATACCAACCATTTGTTCAACTGCAGATGTGGCAAATGTGACAAGGGATTGGTAATTATGGCATAGGGATTGCAAAAGCGAACCCTAACAGCCACACAAATGTTGCAATTACGCCAAAGGCTTCGAAATTACAATTGCACCCTACATCGCAAAAGCAACCAAATGGTCGCAAATGCGAGCTGAACCAACTTAACACTGAATTTGCAAATGCGATAAGGGCGTCACATTTGTGAAATATGATCCTCCTCTGCCGTCTTTGCAATTGCGATGCTGGTGCTCGCAATTTGCGATAACTGCAGCACTAATACACCAAAAACCTTGAACAAGTTCGAACCAATCCAAAACACATCTATAACTCACCCGAGACCCCGGGGCTCCACATCAAACATCCACAATAGTCTGTAAATATCGTACGAACTCGCTCGCATGACAAAAATACCATAATAACATCCGAACCTTGAATCAGACAACAAAATACATAGAAAATTACAATGAACTCAAGAATCTATAGAAACATAATCATGCGTCCGATTCCTATCTAACCAACTCGGAATGTCACCAAACATTGTCGACAAGTTCCAAATAATAAAACGGACCTACTCTAAGTTACTTAGCCAAAATCAATTCCCGAAATTATAACATCAACCTATGGTCAAACTAAGGATATTTCTAAACTTTTAAATTGTCAAGTTTCAGCAAAACAAGCGAATCCAACTTAGGAACCACCGAATTCAATTTCAGGAATATTCCTAAGTCCAAAATGACCATACTAATCTATTGGAACCATCAAAATACTGTTCGGGGATCGTTTTCACCAAAATTCAACCTTCAGTCAATATTTTAATTAAACTTAAGCTTTTAAACCAAGAATCAAAGGATCCTAATCATTTCAAAACTTCCCCGAAACGAAATCAATCATCCCCACAAGTCATAAAATCACAAACACATATAGGAAAAAGCTTTAAAAGAGGAAACAAGACTTAAATACATAAAATATTTGGTCAGGTCGTTATAGGCATAAATATCGCTATAGCCTTTAGCGTCTTTGGGTCCAATGGTATTTAATCATTTGCCTCTAAAAGAAAATTTTATTGCCACTAAAAGTCTCTTTCGATGTAGTGCTGCAAACTCATAAATTTTCATTAAGTAATGCAATTACTAAATCAATCTCAAAGTTTACCTTGTGCTTGGAGAAATATATAATCATGCATGGTAAGCAGTAAGCAAAATATATATTTATAACAGCTTACCATATCTCATCACGTAGTGCAAAGTCATTTCTAAATTTGATGAATTAATCACAAAATATTATTAAACATAAAATAGTATTGGATACGTATTTGTTAATTTTTTAATGAAATGGTACTATTTTAAATGACATAAACTAAATAATGAAATCCTAAATTTTTTAAACGTCATAAAAGTAGTAGCAAAACAGATACCAACTACTTCAAGTAACCTAAATTTTGGAAAAGTTTCCCACATACATTTTTTCCCCTTATTAATTAATTTGTTTGACTTTTAAAGTTGGAATAACCAAATATATATTTTAATTATTATAGGATGAAAGAAGGAACACGATTGCTTCATTCTTCCACTAAGCATAACAAGTTCACAGTGGTTGTATATTTATACACATGGAAGATTTAATTTGAAATTAACAAGAAAAATAGTATATGGAGATCCCGGCTAATCTATCTACTTTGATTCAACTTACACCTCTTTCCCACAAATCTGTGAATATAAGCTAGTTGATTAATGTTGTGTCGACCAAATGAGTAAAAAAATGACCTCGAGCAACCTCTTTTTTTTTTTAATAAAAAATAATAATCAAGCTCCACATGTCTTTACTCTAAAATTCGTATAACAATTAAACTTGTATTTTGGTTTTAAGGATATATTAATTAATTCAATGCCTATTGATAAACAAGGAATTAAATAGATAAATTAAAGAATAAAATAGATAAAACTAGTGTGTAAGCTAAATCTCGACCTCGAACTGTGATAATCTCGAGGTATGATAATGAGAATAACAAATGATAAAACAACTCTGATGAACAGTAAATGAAATAGCAAGAGAATAGCAAGCATATAATTTTTTTATCAATGAGCAATGACAATGTGTTACAAATGGATGGGATCCCCCTTTATATAATAGGAGAGTCGTAAATAAGGTACACTTCTAATTATAGTAGGAAATCATATTTGACAACTGTTTAGTCGCTGAAGATCAATCCATTCTAAAATTCACGCCGTGATCTCCGGCTCATTGCGGGTATCTCGCTCTATCTGTTACTAACTCATACTGGCATCATTCCGAAGCATGCCTTCTTCTGACCTAGGTAAATGTTATCGACCTTTACATCGGAAACGATGGAAAGGAACTTCGACACCAAGCTCGACGTCCCGGTCTTCCATGTGGTATCACTTTTTTCATCAAAGAATGAAATCGGTTAGTCCCGATTTCCACCGTATACAGATAGTGCCCTCGTTTCTTAGAATGAAATGATTAGAAATGACTGAGCCTCGATTTTCCAGAGACCCCAATAATGACGTCATCCCCGAGACATAAGCGCTCGAGATACCGATGACAAAATGCCAGTGGAACCGCTCCTTCACGAGATTGTTCCCGGCCCTTGTGTCCTAAAAAATGACTTCAAGGTCGAGAACCCTGTCGATGCCCCCCGTTTTCAACCTTTCTTTAAAAAGAAAAAAATCGGGTTTACGACATTATGGACAAAATAACTCTTAGTCCCTTTTGAGGAATCGGGTTATGAAATTTGAAGAGTCGCCACCTAATGATAATAGTGCATTAGGACACTTTAAAGAGAAGAAGCAATTTTGAAAGAAAACCAGAGTTCGGGTAAAGGCTTAAGATTATCTCGAGGGGAAGGTGTTAGGCACCCCTCAAGATCCACTAGTGTGGTTCCCGGCCATGCTTTAATTGTGACTTTAAAAGAAAGGGAACACGTAAGGTTTGCACATAGCAATTACAGATAAGTTTGAAAGTTTTAGGAAAAAA